>JAFISB010000020.1:115949-333744 GCA_022560015.1 Diplodia mutila
CTGAAAGAAATAGCAGAGAGGAACAAAAAAAGAGGGAGAGAGGGGCGGGGCCGCGCCCCCCCCCCCCCCCCCCCCCCCCCCCCCCCGGGCGGCTGGCTGAGCTGGGGCGTCTGCGCTGGCAACACAGCTCTCGGTACATACGGCACGACCACCCCATCTTCGGTCCCCCCATTAGTAGCAGGCAACATATCAGGCAACCCTTCCACTCTTCTCCCATGTCTCACTCACCGTCTTCCTTTCTTTCCGTATACCGCTGCTATTTCCCTTGTTATGGATCGACGACCATGCGCACGTCCGACTGTCACCTCCGCTCCTCGGCGGGCGGCTCCTCTTGGCGGTGGTCGACATGGCTTGGCGGCGGGGGCTTAACCACGTCGATTTTACCCCTTTTTAAGGAAGATGCTTCTGCGTTTTCTTCTGCACAAAAGTCGACGTTTAACCCATCCGATCTTCGTTCCCCCGCAGTTAAGCCGTACGCTAGCAAATGCGACTGTCTGTACCGTCTCGCAGGAAGTCGTCAAGCAGAAGATGGTGTGTTGACCTTTTCCTCACTCCACGTGGCTGTACGGGCTTGTTTTGTTTCTTTTTTTTTTTTTAACTTCGTGATTCTTGCCACATATAAGAGACATATTGAGTTGTAGCGTTGTGGCTTCTCGGGCTTGCCTTGTCTCTATTGATTTCACGTCACCCGTTTCAGTGCCATCAATGCAGCAGACCAATCAGTGCAACCTCCAATCACGTCGTTGCCTTACGCCAAGAACGCACGTACCAAGAGTTTTCGAACCATGGGCGTAAATTAGACTAGCAAATGAGAGCAGTCAAATACGGCTGACAACGCGTGTCGTTGCATCAATGGGTCTGTTGCATCAATGGGTCCCAAAAAAAAAAGGTAGACACGACAAGACGTCAAGACTACTTTAGCGAGCACTGGTCACTTTCTTCCCACCTCACGCCCTTCTCACCCAGTGTCTCATTTCACGCGCGTGCATACGACAGCCATAGTAAGAGGGATATCATTAGCCGAGCACAATGCAATCGGCCGGATCTGAACATAATATTTCAGCTCATGTCTATTCAAGAATTTTTCTCCAGAACTCCCTCCCATCTTCCTTCCGTCTGAAACATCGTTCCAGAGTCGACAAGTTCAGCTCGTCATCGCCATCTACGCAGCCGAGTCCTTCAGCACGAAGGCGCCGCGCTCGATGGTGTTGACGAAGTAGTAGCCGCTCTTGAAGTAGGCGTAGCTGCTCCAGCTACCCACAAATTCGATGATGCCGCCGTTGGGCAGGGCGTCGTCCTCGGGGTAGATGTCGAAGAAGGCGACCTCCTTGACGCCGGCGCCGGTCGGGTCCTCGGGGATGGAGCTGACGTCGATGATGTGGAAGCCGCTGCCGTAGTTGGACTGGTAGGCCTTGCCGTCGACGATGTACTGGTTGTGGTCGATGCCGTAGTGCTCGCTCTTGTAGATGCCCGTCTGCTTGGGCGCCGCGAGCGACGAGATGTTCCAGATGTACGTGACGAAGTAGCCGTCGGCGGCGGGCTCGACCTTGTCGTACTCGTCGTACTCGTCGTCGAGGATGAGGAAGTCCTGCCACGACTTGTCGAGCAGCCAGCCCTGGTGCGTGTACGACGCGCCTTGGTACGAGGTGCGCGAGATGACGGTCGAGTTGGGCTTGTCCGTCACGTCGTAGATGGTGAGCGTGTCCTCGTTGTAGCCGTAGCAGATCTCGCGGCCCTCGTACTGCGCGTCGGGGCCGTGGTAGATGACGCACTGGGCGTCGTGGACGTAACCATCCTGGGGGTCGCAGCCTGGGCTGGTGGGGTTGGAGGGGTCGGTCAAATCGATGAAGATGAGACCGGCAGCACAGGTCGTGTTGTCCCTCGGAGCAGCACCGACGGCATAAGCCCAGTTGGTCTCCTCGTTGATGACGACGTTGTGGGTGCGGCCAATGGGAAGGCCGGTGAAGAGGCCAGTGAGATCGTCTTCGTTGGAGAAGATGACCGGGTTGGCAGGATCCACATCCAGGAGCTAAGGCGATTCGTCAGTACTTGCTGACATGGGACGACATGCAGGTGCAGCAAAACCAACCTTGGTCAGATCAAAGATCTGGATGTTGTGGCCCACAGCCTCGGAGCCAATGACTACGTAGTTCTTGTAGGCACGGATCTCGCGCCAGATGGCGGGGACCGAGTACTGAGGCAGACGGCCAAGGTAGATGAGCTTGCCCTCGGGCGAGATCTCGGCGAAAGCAGCACCATCACTCTGGCCAATGGTGATGAACTCACGGCCATCGTCCGAAGTCCAGCCCCATGAGGAGGAGCCCTCGCCAAGCTCGCTACCAAGGTCGGCGTGGCTCAGGAAGTGGACGAGGTCCAGGTTGCTGCAGCGGAAGGTGTTGTTGGCATCGCCTTCAATACCGACAGCAACGCCATCCACGCAAGGGACGTTCGAGAGTTCAGGGTACTGAGAAGACTCGAAGGCGCCGGCAGCTCTCTGCTTGTCCCACCAAGACTAGGATTGCCGTCAGCTCAGGTGCGGTGCCTGAAGATTGGCAGGGGAAACATACATGCTTGTTGTTCATGATGCGTTGGTGAATGACGCCCGAGTCATACAGCTCTGCGGCCTTGGCGGCATCCTTAGCCAATTCCATGGAGGAGGCAACGCCCGCCAGGGCGGCCAAGCCGACGGTGCTGAGGAGCTGCATGATTTGGGTGCACACTTGGAGGAAAGCGGACTGCTGGAGAGCAAGTTTGAGGGAGTATTTTCAGGCAGCCTTATATACATGCCGGCTCGCCCACGTTGAAGCTTCCCCAGAGCCCGCATTTTCGGGAGTAAAGGTCTTTTGCCTGCCTCATTTGGCCTAAGGTGGTACTGCCTACTCCTCCTACCATCCTTGCATATCGGCCACGGGCGAGATAGGGGGTTGGCGGACGTCGATTGGACGGCAGGGTCGTATTGGGTGCGGCTACGAGCGGGAGAGCGCCAGGGCACACAGTCTGTTGCACATGGGCGGTCTTGGTCGAGAGGGGAGACAGATGCGCCGGAGCGGAAAGAGGAAGGCGGAGAGGCTCTGGGGAGCTTGGCGCGTCTTGGCTTTGGTGGCGGCGCCATGGCAAACGCCTGCCGTTGGTGGCGACGTAGTGCGACAAGGCCTTGGTATATCCGTATAAATGCAGCTTAACCCGCTAGATGTGTGGGTGGAGCTTCAGATAAGCTGTGTACGCCTGACTCCTGGTGTTGGCGCCCATGCATTCCCCGCTTCCGGCGCAGCGCGATGCGATGGCGAGCTACGAGGCTTGTCATGAGCCACCGAACCCAAGAAGAAGTTTCCACCGCATTCACTGAAGGCTGCATGACCGGAGCCGTCGCTGCAGTGCGCCCACGGGGAAAAACCAAGCATCGAACTACTGCGAGCGGCACTCAGAGCACAGCCAAGTGTTTGCTTGAAACATGTCGCGCATCGCACACCTAGATCGTTTTGTTTAACGTTTTAGCCGCACGCCAGCAAACCGCCGACGAAAGGTAACCAAGCCCGGTTGTTGAGAGGCGCATGATGCACTTCCCTGCAAGAATCCTTGGCCGAGCCGTTGAGATCCTGCTCTTGGCGTGCTTGGACTCTGTCGTGTAAATGAACCGGCGGTATCGCACCATTCGTGCTAACAATCGCTTCACTCTTGTCGCCTTCCACACTGAGCATCCACGAGCGGGTCACAGCGGCCGAGACAACCCTCAGGAAAACCCTTAGCCAGCCCTCTTTCTCCAAGGTGCCCGTTTCTAGTCGCACGACCCGAGTACCAAAGTCCATGTGGTGGCCAGGATTAGAGAAGCATCTGCGGTCGAGACCCAACTGCTGTCAAAGTGGCGTCGACTGCAACCCAAGAATGACAGAACCAGCAGGTGGCGTATATTGGCAAAAGGAACCACAGTAGGGATCCCAAAGCCGCTTTTGATCCACGCGGACACCACTGGAGATGAGTGAATGAATGAGGGGTAAAGACAGCAAAGGACCCATAGGCCGAGATCCGCTGCGGAGCAATCCAATACTGTGGTGAATGCAAGAAACACTACAGAAAGAAAAAGGACAAGCAAAGAAACGTCAAAGTAAGCAAGGCTTTCGTCCATCCAACAGCCGTCTTGATTGCTGCGTTCGAGTAGCCCGTACGGATGCCTAAGGCACCGGTGTCGGACGATGGCATTGCAGTCGGCTGTCGATCCAGATCCACCACGTGCCGGGTGAGCAGCCACTGGGCTTGTGGCGCAGTATCGGAGGACGATCATGGAAATCACCTTGTCGACATGCGTGACACGAAGGACACGGTTTGCTCTCAAACACGAAGCACCTTGTGGCAATGCTCCCGTCCGAGACGATAGGGAGCCGACTTTCTCCGAGCCAGAAGCAAAAACGGCAAGACACAGAAAATGAAGAGCGAAAAAAAAACCAAAGACTTACGTCCGAAATCCACTTTCGAACCGGGCCTTCGCCAGCCTCAGGCGCGTCCACCGGCTCTCCCGAATTATTGCCACCACTCCGCGTCCAGAGTCTGGTAGAGAAAAGGCGGACCGACCGCGGGGGCATCTGGGGGCCCCGTTGCGCTTTGTGCTCCGTCGCATGATCAGGCGCATTGAAAGAATTGAAACCGGATTCTAGAAGTCGTGGGCTCGAGCATGCAGGCGCAATTTCGTCCTTGCATTGCGCTGCGCTGCGCTGGGAGAGGTGTCACTGCCACGCATCAGCCCGACACCGCTTCAAGTCTCGCCATCGGCGTCGCAGGCGTCCAAGGCTGCGTCGGACAGAGCGCGCGATACGGAGGTTGCTGATGGCAGCGGTGCATCAGAGACGTTGCTGGGTGGCTGGAGAGAGCGTGGGGGAGTACGTGGGTGGCCAGGAGATTGATGAAAGATGGGGCGAGCCGCCCGATTGTTCCCGACATCTCACCACGCTGGCGAGACTGGCCACGACTACTGCAATTCCGAAACCTCCCTCCTGTCTCACGCCAAAAATATTCCCAGCTTGAGCCTCATCAGCCTCACTGCCAGAGGCTCCAATGTCCGCTATAAAAGCCGCCGGGCTGGCCCACAATGGCGCCGCCCATCATCAGACAGCAGCTACATTCGCATTCGACATAGCACCAGCTTAACCCCACTCGCAGCTTCCATTCATCCGCCACATATAAATTCACCACCATGTACGCCTACCTTCAGATCCAGCGCCGCCGCGACCAGCAGCTCCGCGAAAACGGCCTTTCGCAATGGTTCACCCTGACCGCTCCCACTCTGGGCTCCCCATCCGCAACATCACCGTCGTCGGAGTAAGTTTTGATTTTCCCACCCCTCACACCACCCACCAATAATGCTAACAACTTCCCGAACAGGACACAAACGTCGCCCAGTCCATCCTCCACGCCCTCGGCGAGCTCGACCCCCCGCGCCAGCTCACCCTCCTAACTTCCTCACCAACCCAATCCCCGCCACCATCATCCACCACCACCAACCACCACCACGACCATGACCATGCCCACGACCACGTCCGCCACCTGACCGCCGACCTCTCCTCGCCCTCCAGCCTTCGCTCCGCCCTCGCCGGCCAGGACCTCGTCATCAGCACCGACGCAGGCGGCAACTACGTCGCGCAGACGCGCCTCGTCAACGCCGCCGTGCAGGCCCGCGTGCCGCGCTTCATGCCCGCCGAGTTCGGCGCCGACTCGCTGAACGCCGGCGTGGCGGCGCGCCTGCCGCCGCACGCGGAGCGGGCGCGTCTGATCAAGTTCCTGCGGGCGATGGAGAGCGAGGGGAGCAGTCTCGGCGAGGCCGAACCTATTACGAACGGTTCGTCCGGCAACGGGTGCGCGAACGGTTGCGCGCATGATCATGGTGGCGATGGGGGAGGGGAGCACGTGGACGTGCAGACGAGCGGCGGCTTCGACGACCCGTTTTCGTGGGTCGCGGTCGCGGCGGGGACGCTGTTGGACGCGAGGCTGGACGATTTGGGTTTCGATGTCAAGTGGCAGAGCGCCACCGTGTACGGGTCCGGGGCGGAGGCGTTTGCGGTTTCTTCTTTGGCGCGGGTCGGGCGTTCGGTCGCGCGCGCCGTCGAGCGCTGGGAGTCGGTTCGGAATTGCTATCTTTACGCTGCGGGTTGCGTCACCACCGCCGACGAGGTCGTCGGCTGCTTGCAGAGGGCTACCGGGAGGGAGTGGGGCGTCGGCAAGGTCGACGTCGGGGAGTGTGTCAAGGAGGCCGAGCGGTGCTTGCAGAGGGGCTTCCCCGACGCCGGCATCGCTTTGATGGAGAGGAGCGTGTTGTACGATACTTCTCTGGGCGCTGTGGAGCCGTTCAGGACGAACAGCGGGAATGACCTCTTGGGTTTGGAGGAGGAGAAGGTGGAAGACGTAGTCACTGGCGCGGTTCACGACTTTCAGAATCACCGAAAGGCCGATTGTGGCTGCTCGTAGCATTATTGATTTGGATCTCTTTTTCACATCTTCGTATACGTGGATACTCAATGTCTGCTGTATCTCCCTCGTAAAGTTGCGATATCAACCCCAGTCCTGCTAAATCCAAATCCGAAAAATGTAATACTTGTGCAATTTGGTCCAAAGAGTAAGAAAACTGGCCTCTAATTCATATCCAAAGCGTCAAAGACTTGAGCAGCATCGTCGGTTACTCCGATCATTGCTTTCAACATGTGGGAAGACGTTGAGCACGTACCCGTGTAGTAGTTCCAAGACATCGGCTGACGATCCACTCGCATTTAGTGGTGGTAGTGGGATAATGTCTCCCACGCTGGGGGCTGGCCAGGACCAGCAGCCTGAGAATGCAGCTCATCCACCTTCGATGCCGCTAGAATCGAGCAGAGTATAGGACGTCAGTCTCCTTGCTCCAGGTATGCATTTCGAATTGAAATGCATCGCCACCTCCACATATATCCTTGCATGAAGCGGTGAAGGTCTTCTGCAGTACACCTAAAACCAGCAAGCTTGCAGCGTGTGAGATTGGACGACAATGGTCCGGTAAGTAAAGTCTTGATTGAGCGACTTGAGCTGCCGAACGAGATCTTCAAAGATCGGAGCCCGTCCATAATGTGGAGTATGCTTCCGATCCGTATCATATCACCATCTTCATCCGAATCTTCACCGGAAGAGTATCCTAGGTCCAGTTTGAGAAAGAGTGTTGCTCGCAAACAGTGGCGGAAAGATGTGCCGATATAACGTGGAGTAATTGCCAAGCGTGGATGATAGATGGCCCCATCAGCAATGGAGAAGCACTTGAGATGCTTGTCGCTTGCCATCATGGCGGCAAGGACTTTGTTGAACTCCTTCGTATGCAGGCATATAGGACATGTGGTTCATCGCAACGTCTTTATGGCTATTGCTCACCAGTTGGTCCATTCCAGCAGAGAGCCAGCCCTCGTCAACGTCTCTGAATAAGCGGCTGTTGAAATGTCCGACACGGACAGACTCCAAGGCTGAAAGATTGTGTAGGACCGACGTAAGGGTTGCAGTTACGATACCAGGAACCACACCCTCTCCGTCTGACAAAGGTGCTGTAGCCTCCTGTGATACCATTGAATAGGGTTGTGCTGTGGGTCGAGGAAAACTTTCATTTTGGCGGGATCATCGATCCATGTTGCACACATGTCCAGAGGACTCTGTCGAGATTTATCGGCGCCGTGAGGCCGGAATAGAACGTCGATCTTAAGTTTTTTGATGCTACCGCTGTACTTTGGGAGCTTCGAAACTTCTAAGAGGACGTTCAGGTCATTGATGTGAAGCGACGTGGTCCATGAAGTGAAGAGAGCCCGCTTGAAAGAGACCTCTGATGCACTTTCAAGTGCGTGGCAGACAAGCCGGAGGCCATATAAGTCTTCATCCCTCAGAAACGACGTGACGACACCGATCAACTTCGACGAAAGATTGTCCAATCGGGGGTCCATCTGGCGGAAATCTGCCATATCGTGAACCTTGCTCTACGTGGCTATCATTAGTTTGGTCAATGTCAGCTATGAGAGGGTTCCGTACCTGAATGGATCACCGAAAATCCTGGTTGGCACCCGCTGCCGCTGGAAAGGTACTACGATAGAGTACAGTGTTCGGGTGAATTTGTTCGCCTTCTTGGGCTTGATTTTGCCGGAATTTTGAGGCACAGGGCAAGGGAGGGGCGGGCTGACGAAGTTGTTGCGGACTGATCTGGGGCGAAGAAGTAGCTGAAGGTGTGCAAACGCCGAACTGAGCACAGCATGCCTGCTGTCTACTAGCATTCAAGTTGCAATGCTGCTATACCGACCTTGTAGCTACATGGAAAGCGAGAAGGAACAAAGTGGACAAACAGGAAGCAGGAAAGAAAATAACCGAGAGAGAGAAACCAAGCGGGAAAAGTGAAACAAAATGATATTCACCAATGTACTCAAATCACTGTCGCCTTAATCGGCTCGTCTTTCCATTATCAAGAAAAAGAGGCCTCACGCATATACATTTGCCTCGGCGGCTATTCCCGTACCTAGCATATCAGAGTAGCAGTCGCCGTGTCTCGCAACCAACCACAATCCATCGCAACATCGAGTGGTGATCCCATAACGCCAAACATGCACACGAAGCCTCCCAAACGCCGCGCTGTGACCCTTTTGTGTCTCCGCACCTGAATATCATACACATTCCGCCTTGGCTCTCATGTGCGGTTGGTCTCCAAGAACTCCTTGGCCTCGTTGACCTTGGTAGCAAGGTACGGGCTTCCGCCGCGGTCAGGGTGGTTCAGCAGCATGAGCTGCCTGTGCTTCTTGCGGATGAGCTCCTTCGACAAGCCTCTCTCGCTGTGGCGGCCGTTAGCCCGACGTCTTGTACGCGCATGAGCAGTGATGCCGGGAGCACTTACGGAAGCTCGAGGATGAGAGCAGCCTCCCTCCTGTTCATCTTAGACTCGAATCCGCCCTTGTAGAATGCGCGACCCAGCGCGTTCGTTCCGCCACGGGCTCTGCGGAGAGCGACGAGACCCGCCCTACCCTGCGAAATGTAAGTATTTGCTCGAAGAGGCTGTCGCGACAAGTCGCAGGAAGGGCCCACGCACGAAGAAGGCGGCGGCAGCCACACCGAAACCAATCGCAACCGCAGAGGCCATTGTGAAGTGTGAAAGTGATCCGATGACTGAAAGCAGCGATGTCGAAGAAGGCGTCGAAGGCAGCGGACGAAGGCGTCGGAGGAGAGCGGCAAAGATGACCGAGGTGGCCCGTGCGAAAATTTTGTCTTGGCGTTTGAAGAGGCGTTGGGAAACTTCCTTGCCGCCGCATCTTGCACCACCGCCCGCCCACTTGCGCTTCCCCGCCCCTCGCTCGCTCCGGACCCCGATACGACCTCCATTCTACCCTGTGCCGAGCAGCGACAACCCCCTGCTGCTTTGCGCTCTCCTAAAGCGCAACCGAACACCTGCCAACTGGCAGCAGACACCGAGAGCCTTGAAATCGTAGATCAAACGACACCATGAGGATTGAAACGTACGTCTTCTCTCGAAAAAAGCCATGTTTGGTTTACTGACTGGATCGCAGTTGCTCTTTCTGCTCTCGTACGTTGCGCCTAACCCTCGTTCACCGAGCGCATCCTACATATCCTGCTGCCGATCCGTCTTTGCGCCTCTCGGCCGGACCACTCGCTGCTACAAAGCTATGGATGGAACGTGGAAGAGAAGCAAGTTACTGACATTTCATGTAGGCCCCTGCTACCCTAGCAAGGGTATCAGCTTCGTGCGCAACGGTACGTTTAATTTTTTTTCTTACATTGGAAAAATAATACATCGGCACAAGAGGACGGTACATGACGAATGTCGGAACTAAGCGACTGGTTCCGGGACCATTTTCCGAATATCTTTGAGCAAGGATACCGAAGGCTTCGCACGCAACATGTCTGGTTTGGTGTTGTTTGTCTGTTACCAAGACTTCGTGGGTCAGAGGAGCTAGCCATGTTGGGACCGGGAAGAGCATTGCATCCGGTCCGTTGGAGAATACCGGGCTGCATCTCGTCAAGAAAACGCGATCCCGGGAGAGTTTCCACGGATCTCTCTGCTGTCGATATCTCACGGTTGCTATCCTGGTCCAAGGAGCATGGCTGGATCAACACCAAAGCTTCAGCCAATGAGCGCGCAAAACACCATGCTTCTGGGCAATCTAGTGAAAGATTGGGTCTCTCAGTGCCTCGAAGCCCTAGGGAATGCTCCCGGATGAACGAGGCTGTCTTGACCGTACCTCTTGTGCCGATAGTATCGCTTCACTATTTTGAATGATCACTGACATTGTGGGTTTATAGATGCAAAGATGTTCCGCTTTTGCCGGTCGAAGTGCCACAAGAACTTCAAGATGAAGAGGAACCCCAGAAAGCTGGCCTGGACCAAGAGCTACCGCGCGGCGCACGGCAAGGAGATGACGGTCGACAGCACGCTCGCCTTCGCCGCGCGGAGGAACGTGCCCGTCCGCTACAACCGCGACCTGGTGGCCAAGACGCTGCAGGCGATGCAGCGCGTCGAGGAGGTGCGCCAGCGCCGCGAGCGCCTCTTCTACAAGGAGCGCATGAAGGGCAACAAGGAGCGCCAGCTCGCCGCCGACCGCAAGCTCGTCGAAGAGAACCAGCACCTGCTGCCGCCGGAGCTGCGCGACGAGGTTCCCGAACACGTGCGCCAGAAGCTCGAGAGCATGGAGGTCGAGAACGGCGAGTTCGACGACATGGACGAGGAGGAGCTCGACGAGGAGGAGGAGAAGACGCGCGTCCGCGCCAAGGTCCCCAAGGCGAAGAGGAAGCAGAAGCTCATCGTCGGCAAGGGTGTGGAGGATATGGACGTCGACGAATGAGCTGGCGGTGTCGGGGTACGGGGTCGATGTTTTCGCAAGACGGCAGATGGCATTCTTGGGCGCAGGGATGGGCAGCAAGATCGATGACTACCCACAACATGGCGTTCTACGGCGCGAGGGGTCAGGAAAAGATTGATGAGAGAATAAACCGGTTGTTTGTTTCCTTTCGCTCACGAAGCTGGAGGTTAATCGAAAAGGACGGAACATGAAGCGGGAACAGTATAGCTGCTTCACGTCGAGTACGACAACCGATAGAAAAAGTGTCTTTTTTTCCCTTGGATCAAGAAATTTGTAACAGCATGTGTGAATAATCGTGCCTCTTCAGAAGCGCAAATCCCATATGCATACTCTTAGAATGATGGCGATTCTGTGACAAATGTTCAAAAAAAAAAAAGTTAGAGTTCACAACAGCCGGCAGAGTCCCTGCCTTCCTTTGCTGTTGTGCTACCGACCGTTAAGTCTGTATCCACATGGACCCTTTGCCCTGCCCGCTCGTATTCCGCCAATCCAAAAACGGTTAGCATTCCGCTTGGGTCGCGGAAAGTACTCCGCGCACGTCATATTCGCGCACTACGGGTTTCTGCAGCCGCGCGCCAACAAAACAAATAATACGATCACACATATCATCTCATTCCCTGCTGCACTGGCGCAGAAACAAGCGAGCGGCAGACAGCTGGCCCAACAAAGTCCGGGGCCAGCGCCGGACCAACGGCGTTCAAACAGCGCATACGCGCAGAGAGCCTGGAAGGAAAGAAAAAGCACGACTTGTTAATAGGCTGGCTAGGAAAAGACGTAGACGTAATGCAACGAGAGAAAAGAGAAGAAAAAGGGTCGAAGCGGTCTTTGCCAACCGGCGTGTACTCGAGAAAGCCATGTTCATAAAGTGTTGCCTTAGGGCGAAACTCAAAAGTCCCAATTAATAGTAGTCCGTAGGCTGTCTTGCTTCTCTCCGCTAATGTCAAAGAGTACCCCGGCAGCGAGAGGAGGAAGGTAAACAGCGGGTAGGACTCTACAAAAGTTTGCTGGTAATTCCCTGCTATCCATCCATCATCCAGCATCACTCCCACGTTGTTCTCTGAAGAAGCCCCGCCATCCCCTGGTATCTGTCTTTTTTTCGGTTTGCTTTTATAAAAAACAAGAAGCCAGAAACCATCACGTGCACATGCACACTCCGGGAACCCAAACCACAGTACTCATCCATCATTGCCTATTCTGTGACGATGCCGAGTTCGCTAGCTAGGGTGCTGAGAAGATTACATTGTGATCTCTCTAGATCTAGGGCTCCGTGTGCATAGCATCCGTGAAGCTATTCGCCGCAGTGGTGGCGAAGTACCGCACATCAACATCGTCATCCTGCTGCAGCTTCTCCAGGCTGGGCAGGATTGAGTTCTGGATGAGGTCGTGACCGCGTTGCGATCCCTCGGGAGTCGTGCCGGACTTCTCGAGCTCAACAATGGTACCCGTCTCCGGCAGACGCTTGAGAACGTTGATGAGCACCTCGTACGACTTGGCGACGTTGAAGCGGATGTTGGGAATGCGGTCGTCAACAAGCTTGTCCATCATAGGCAAGATAGAAGCCTCAATGACGTTGAGACTTAATGCGGGTGCGAGAGTCTACGAGACCGCGTTAGAACACTGGGAGGTACTTGAGTAGCTGAAGGAACTTACGGAGATGGCGAAGCAAGTCGTCATGCGGTAGAGATAATTCGGGTGGGCGCCCATGGCCATGACCTTGGGCACAATAGCTTCGTTTGCCCAGTCGACGCCGAAGACCTCGGTAAGCTTCTTAAGGTTCTGAGTGGAAGCCTCACGGATGGAGAAGACAGTGTCGCCCAGCCAGCTCATGCATAGGCTGCTCAGCTTCTCATCGAAGAACTTCACACCGAGCTGGCTAGCCAGAAGGGGAACGTATTCGATGATGGCGAGGCGCACGCGCCATTGCTTATCTTCTGCCAGCTGAACAATAGCAGGGAGAAGAGACTGGGAAAGAAGCTCGATGCCGATGACTAATGGTACTACTGTTAGGAATCGTGGCTATGCTCTTGTGTTGGAGGATTTTCTTGGAGTACTCACCATCGTTGACCTGCTCCAGCTTCGAGATGATGTTAAGACGAACGTCAGGGAACTCGTCCTTCAGCATTTGAAGGAACATGGGAAGGAGATGCGTAATGGTCCTATTGCGCGTCAGCGACTGACAACTAAGCGATTCCGCGCACATTATACTTACTCGTCCTTGCCGAGAATGGGTGCAAGACCGCTGATCTGAGTACCGAGAGCAGCGCGAACGTGCTGGGACTGGTCGGAGACCAGCTCCTCGATGTTCGGCATAACCTCTTGGAGAAGAGTCTCCTTGGGGAGGAGTCTGCAGAAGCCTGGTTCGAGTCAGCGCAGGATTTGATTTCGGATTGGTTAAAGCAGCTCATACCAGGGATCTGTCCCGCGATGGCACTCCGCACCTCCGCCTCGGTGTCCTTCACAAGCTTAACGAAAGCCGGAACAAGGTCCCTTGTGATGAGCTCCTCTTCCACAGCCTTCGCAATCTGCATCGCCAGTTCATCAGCACTTGTTCATAATCTTGCTGGCACAAATATGGTGGTACCTTCTCGAAGCGGTCCGCAACCATGTATCTCACTCTCCAGCTCTTGTCCTCAAAGAGATGCCTCAGCGCCGTAAGCAAAACTCCATGGCTCGTCTGCTCCTCCTTCGGGACAACCTCCGCGATAGCAATCAAAACGTCAACAGTCAGGAGCCTGACGCTGTCCTGGTCATCGGTGGTCAGGCGCTGGAAAAGCGGGATCATGTCCTCGATAACCGTCTGAGGGGGCATGCCGGCCTTCACGAACTTCGCCAGGTTGTTCGCAGCTTGCCTCCTAACCATGGGAGTGTCATCGTGAACAAGCTTGCCGAAGTGCTGTCTGAGGCTCTCCTGCGCCTGGGCAGATGCTCTGGGGTAGGGCTCCACGTAGAGGCCGGTGGCGGAAATCTTGGACGTGAACCAGTCGGCGGTGGAGAGGCGGATGGTGAGGGGCACAAAGTACTCCTCGACCTGCTGCGGGTTGAGCTCCTGGCAGACCTTATTGAGCGATTCAACGGCCTATGTCGGGTCAGCGCGCTGGCAAGTGCCAATTGGGGGGGCTGGGGGACAGACCTTCTCCCTGACCAAGGGCTCCTCAATGCCAGCCAAGTTCTCGAGCGGCGAGATGAGCACGTGGCCGAACTCGGGGCCGCCAACGTATTCTACGAAGTTGCCGAGCTCCTCGCTCAGAGCGGTGAGGACCTCGTCCTCGTCCTCGACAGATTCTGCACTAGGTCATCAGCGTGTGCGCGCGGGCCCCCGTTGGGATGTCTTGCGACGCACCATCGAGGAAGGGTATCAACTCATCCCGCGTCCGCTCGGCTCCAAGGGCCAGGGCAATGGTGGACAGGCGGCGGATCGCGTTCAGTCGTAGCAGAACGTCATCGTGCTGTAGGGAAAGCATCAGCCTGGGGAGCGCGTGGGGCGGTGCGAAGAAGGCGCGGTACCTTCAGCTCGTCAATGAGGACGGCGATGGGGTATAGCTCGTCGGACTGGTTAGGTTGGTCCATGGTGGAACACAGCGCGAGCGGATCGGCGTCGGTAGGGAGCAGGTGTGAGGGCGTTTGGTCGCGGATTCAGGACGGGGTGACGTCTGTTGTGCGGTGGTGCGCAGGGCGGTGGAGGGGGGGCGGGGAGGGCGGTGGCGGTCGGAGGTGGGTGTGCGAGCGATGCAAAGCGACCCGGCGTGTGGGGGGAGCCAGGTCTGGCTGTGTGGGAGGGGCGGTGGTTATGTTTGCGGCGGGTGTCTCTGGTCGAGTGTTGGTTGTTAGACAGACAAGGCGATTCGTGACGCACGGACACAAGCGCGGGGCGGAAGCTGTCGCGCATAGAGAAAATCCACAGCGTGATGACTCTTCCGCCGCCAACGCCATAAACAACCGCCGCCCGCCAGCAAAGTGCACGTCCAGACTGCCCGCACGGCTGCATTCGCAATCCAACGCCCCAGACGCCCTCGTCCGCTGCTGCCCTCGCGCGCTCGCCAGCCCTGAGCCCGCGCTCCTTCCTCACCACCACCCCACCCACTCCAGAGCCCCACCGCGCGCCGCGACCGGGTCACGATGCCTACCATATCCGTGGACAAGGCCGAGCTCTTCAAAGCTCTCGGCAGGGAGTCAGTCCGCCCGACCCTTTCGCCGGCATCCGCCCCGTTGCTGCTGCGAGCAAGAGCATGGCAGACACCGGAATCCGATGTCGGGCAGCGCTGGAGCAAGATGCCGGCAGTACCTGAGCGAGCATGAGTACTGAGTCAGTGCAGGTACACCACCGAGGAGTTTGATGAGCTTTGCTTCGAGTTCGGTACGCTGGCATTGGCTGTCCTCTGCTCTGAGAACGGGAGCTGACCATACCGCAGGCATTGAGCTCGATGAGGACGTAAGGGCGACTCTACCATTCCATGCAAACACCGGCTGAACCGCAGCAGACCACCAATTCGAAGCGCCCTATCGTCGATGGCGTTGAGGAGCCGCCGCAGCTGAAGATCGAGATCCCTGCGAACAGGCACGCGCCGTCCCACCCACATACATGAGGGCTGTCGGCTAACCTCCCGCAGATATGACATGCTGTGCTACGAGGGCATTGCCCAGAATCTCAATATTTTCCTCGGCAGGCAGTCGATTCCCAACTACAGATTAGTGGCTCCCTCCGGCGGCGAGCTGCAGGTCATGAACGTGGACAAGGAGACGGAGAGGATAAGACCGCTCGTTTCGTGCGCTATCCTGCGCAACATCACCTTCACCAAGGACCGCTACGAGTCCTTCATCGCCCTCCAAGATAAGCTGCACCAGAACCTTGCGAGACAGAGGACGCTTGTCTCGATCGGAACACACGATTTGGACACCATCCAGGGCCCCTTCAGCTACGAGGCACACGCTCCAGAGGACATCAAGTTCACGCCGTTGAACCAAGAGAAGGAGATGAATGCGAAGGAAATGATGGAATTCTACGACAAGGACAAGCACCTCGGACGCTACCTGCACATTATTCGGGACTCCCCAGTCTACCCTGTCATCTACGACGCCAACCGCACCGTTCTTTCTCTGCCGCCTATTATCAACGGCAATCACTCGAAGATCTCCGTAAACACCAAGAATGTCTTCATCGAGATCACTGCTCTCGACAAGACCAAGGTCGAGATCGTGAACAACATCGTCTGTGCCATGTTCAGCATGTACTGCGATGAGCCTTTCACCGTCGAGCCGGTCAAGGTCGTCTCCCCTCACAACGGCGAGAGCCGCGAGTCGCCAGATCTCACCCCTCGCCAAATGCAGGCAGAAATCGACTATCTCAACCAGGTCTGCGGTCTGAACTTGACTCCCGAGGAGCAGTGCAAGCTGCTCCAGCGCATGTCGCTCCAGGCTACCCCGTCGCAGAGCTCGCCCAAGCACCTTGACGTCGCCGTTCCCGTCACTCGTGCCGATGTTCTTCATCAGTGCGATATCATGGAGGACCTTGCCATCGGCTATGGTTTCAACAAGCTGCCTCGTGAATACCCCAACAAGAGCGCCGCCGTCGCAGCACCACTTAAGATCAACAAGCTTGCCGATATCGTGCGTGCAGAAGCCGCTATGGCCGGGTGGTCGGAGGTCATGCCGCTTATCCTCTGCTCGCACGACGAGAACTTTGCGTGGTTGAACCGCAAGGATGATGGCAACACTTGTGTCCGGCTGCAGAACCCCAAGACCCTGGAGTACCAGATCGTCCGCACGTCGCTGCTGCCCGGCCTTCTCAAGACGATCCGTGAGAACAAGCACCACAGTGTGCCCATCAAGATTTTCGAGGTCAGCGATGTTGCCTTCAAGGACCTGTCGCTGGAGCGCAAGAGCCGCAATGAGCGCCACTTCGCCGCCGCCTGGTACGGCAAGACGTCCGGATTCGAGGTCGTCCACGGTCTGCTTGACCGCGTCATGCTGATGCTCCGGAGTGCCTTCATCACGCACGAAGACGCGCTCAAGAATGAGAAGCTCGGCGGCTACTGGATTGAGGAGGTCGACGGTACGTTTGCCGATCTTGGTTGAATCACCCTACACCGCAAGTTTCGTGAAACTAACTTGATCATCACCAGACCCGACCTTCTTCCCGGGCCACGCGGCAGCCATCAAGCTTCGCCTTGACGGCAAGACCCACGACATTGGTGTCTTCGGTGTCCTGCACCCGACCGTGCTCAAGCACTTCGAGCTTCCGTAAGTCTCCCAGTTGTGAGAAGTCTTTCGTCACATTTGGTATCCTAACATCTCACAACTAGTTTCCCGACCACTGCATTGGAGCTCAACCTCGAGGTCTTCTTGTAGAGAAAAAAAATTGGCCATAAGAGCATTGTCTCGAAAGAGGTACGAAAAAATGAAAGACAAGACTGGTGGCGTGTAGATCCCCCAAAAGCTTCTCCTTGGGACGATTGGCGTCAGTAGCAATCATCACGATACTAGATAAAAAGAAAAGGTAGAGACAATATGATGAAGAAACGTTCGAGAATATGCGCTTCCGGAAATCGATGAGATTTACGGGCCAACTTGCACACAAGACATCTTGACTAGACGCTAATCCCAAATACTACACAGAATTGGATTTCTCGAAGTGTAGACGTTTAAACTAGGTTGCAAGCCGTGAAAACCGGGACTTTTCGCATCCTCTCATCCAGCAAACGCCGCTCATCGACCCTTTAGGATCCCCCCTTGCTTTTTAGTTGTAGCACCGATACGCCGAGTTCCCGTTTGCCCACCGGTGTTTCCCGTCCATTACCAGCCCAGTCAAGGGAGGCGATTGGCGAAAAAAGAGAAACGCCTCCCAAGATGCACTTCATGTACCAAAAATAAAAAAATGAAAAAGAAGAAGGTGTGAAGCAGCCCACAATTCCTCCCATGCCTCCACTTACTCAGCCCAACACCTCTACCCAGCCCTCCTTCACCCCATCCTCACCCTCCATCGCGTCATCGCCACTCTGCGCTTTCCTTTCCTTCCGCAAGCCCACCAACGCACGATGCCGAATCTCACGCTCGTCGGCCATCAGGTCCTGCAGCGTGTTCTTGGCGACACTGCTTTCGAAC
The DNA here is from genome assembly GCA_022560015.1 of Diplodia mutila. Classification (NCBI taxonomy): domain Eukaryota; kingdom Fungi; phylum Ascomycota; class Dothideomycetes; order Botryosphaeriales; family Botryosphaeriaceae; genus Diplodia; species Diplodia mutila. The sequence goes on from JAFISB010000020.1 coordinate 133,895, forward strand.
GAAACGTCGTACTGGGCGATCTTGACCCACTGCGTGTGGCGCTGGCAGCGCTTCTTTAGGCACACGTCGGACGGCGCGAGCAGCTCTGAGAGGAGCTCCTTGTTCTGCGTGTCTGTCCCGTTGACGAGCGCGCCGTCCTCGGCGGCGTCCCGCATTTCGACGTCGTCCCTGTCCTGGTCCTCGGGCTCGGCGTCGAGTGTACCCTGCCGGTAGCAAGCTTTGCCCTTGGGCGTGGCGCGCCACAGTGCAAACTCGCCCTCACTCCAATTGAGACGTGAGTCGTAGCCGCAGATGTCCTTAGGTTTGACGCCTTCACGCTCCGCCACCGCGTTAACCTGATCTCTTACCATGGAGACAAGGCGCTCACGGTCCTTGAGGAGCTTCAGGCGTTTAGTTAAATCTCCAATTTCTTTCTCGATTTCAGCAACGCGAGCGGCATCCGGACCGGATAGGGGTGCTTCCTGGTTGAAGGTCGGGGATGACGGAGACGCGGTGGCAGGCGGACTGAGCATGCTGTTACCCAGATCCTTGAAATGGTTAACGTCGCGAGCTGAAAGTGTCAGCGCTTTGAGGTCGCGAGCAGACACGGTGCCACCGCGCGGCCCCGATTGGCCATCCTCTTCTGTATCCTCGCCATCGACGACGCCGTCCGTGTGGTTCGTCTTTCTCCGCTCGCGTCGGGGCTTTTGAGAAGTCGAGGTTGTCCCTGCTTGACTGCGGAGGCTTGCGGCGAGGGACTGAAAGAATAGTCTGCCGCACTCATCGGAGCAATACTTGCTCTGCTCATCTCGCCTTGCCGGACGCCGGCACCCGTCGCGCCGGCACATGCGCTTCCAGGTGGTGTAACCTTCGCCCGCCTCTGTACACCTTGGACAGAAATACTTCTCGATCAAGTCACCATCCGACTCTTTGACATTGACGCACTTTCCGTGGTACCAGTCCTGGCAACTTCCATCGCAAGCAATCATCCACGTGTGGTTATCACCCTTGCGGCATATGCAGTATATTCCATCGTCCGATCCCGATTCTTCGTCTTCGTCTTCGTCGGGGGTTTGGTGCGGAGGCGGCGACGATTGTGGTGCTGGCGAGCTTCCGGCGACTGGAGTGCCGGTTGCAGACTTTTTAGATCCTTTCGTTTTCGCAGCTTTCGCAGAGGGCGTAGGTGATGGTCTACCTTGGTCTTCCTCGACCTTTCGCTTTTTGCTGCCCGGTTTTGTGCCACTGCTACCCTTCTTCCTGACTTTGCTGTCGACGAGTCTTCGCTTCTTCGACCCAGGCGGGCCGGCGGGTGTGGGATCCATCGTGGGCGCGGCCGACGGTGTTGCAGTGGAAGCCTCCCGGCTCACTCCGCGCAGACCGTGTTCGTTCCTGGCGCTGGCGACTGCTCTGAGAGTTTCTACTTCGAGGGTGCCACCGCCTTGCTCGGTCTTAAGTGTGGCTTGTGCGGGTGTGGGCTCCCGAGATGTCGCCGATGGCTCGAGCTTGACTTGCGGAGTAGGTGAGTGGGATGGCGCTTGGAAGACGGGTATGTCTGCGGGGAAGCTTGATGGTGAAGGCGCGCGTATTTGAGCAGTTGTGGGCTCTTCGCGCACATAATCAGGCTCGCGGTTTTGTGTCATAGCATTCGGCAAACCCTCGCCAGCTCTGGATGAATCAACTTCTGGCGTGGAGATGATCTGTGACGCGTCGCGTCCGTATGGAGGGTCCTGAGGCTGTTGTGACTGATTGCTCTCTCTTCTCTCTGGGAGGCTTCCGAGAGTGTGGATAGGTGGGAGGACATGCGGATTTGACGACATAGATATCAGCGACTGTCTCCGCTGCTCCTCGGGTGACTTCGATCGATGGTGATATTGCTCCAGTGATGGTGAATGTCGTTCCGGAGCTGCGTCAACCGAGAGGGGCTCGACAGGCACAGCTACAGAGCCATAACTGCTTGCTCGGCGCGCTTCCGGATGGTTCTCCGATTGGACCTCTTGTTCACCGATTGCGGATTGGGTGGATGTAGGAACATGCGCGAAGCTGTTGCGTGGCGACGGATCGGTTTGCGCAAGGCCAGTCAGCGCGTCGGCTGCTTCATAAAGAGCGTTGGGAGCATTCTCGGGCTTCGGCGTGTTCACCATCGCGGGCGCACCGGAAGTAGGGGCCGGCGGGGCCTCAGTCGCCTCGGAAGGCTGGGCCTTCGGACTCGAAGGCTCAGAGGCGGGATTCAACAATGCTGAGAGTTTGAAGCTCATGATTGTAGTGGCGCGCAGCAAGAGCAATGGCGACACAGGTTCGGATTTTCGGGGTAGCTTATATAGCTCGAGGGCGCATGGCGGTGCGTTTGCAGTCACAATTCTCGGGAAATCGGAGGCGTAATGGAGTTGACAGAAGCGGAGAACGGGATGGAGACTGCAGCGAAGGCGCGACGGGTTGGAGATGATCGGCGGCGAGTCAGTCCCGCGCGCTTTCCCCAGTCCTCGCAAACAGATCTTGGCGCGTTTCCAAATACGTCATAACGAGTACCCAGCATTACTAACCACATTTGCAGGCGCTGTCATATGCTGTGGCATGCTGCCTTCACTACTCTATATCTCGGCTGTACGCTAATCATCGCAAGGCCCCGCTCCCCTCGGCTCGATTCCGTCTGGCCCGGGGGGTTACACGCAACGCCAATCCTTTAATTCTCGGGCAGTCCGACAACATGTGCGAAGAAGTAATGAAGACATTTCTCAGACACTCCCACAGCCGTCCGAAAGAGTGCCAATCCCTAATTCTAAACGCCTTACGCCTTCCGTGGAGAAGTCTAGCTCCCGTGAACACCATTTACTCCTCGTCCGTCTCTGGCGCGCCATCTTGTTGTTCTTGTCTCCTGGGCCGTCCCCTTCCCCTACCAGCTCCAGCCTGTTCCCCGGAATTGCCCTGTCCGGTGGGTTTGGGTGAGGGTGCTTCATTGGCACGCGCGTTTTGCAGGCTACGCTCAATTTTGCGGTCCAGTTCAGCTGTCGCGTTCTCATGGTACACAGTTTGTACCATGCCCGTCACGCCTTTTTCTCCAATTTCCACTTTTCCGCGCCCGGCGACAACCCACTCTCGAATCTCTTCTCCGCTCGAGCTGTCTGTAATGAGCTTTATGTAGCCGTCCTTCTTCATTCGGGCAAGCAGTTTCTCCGTTGAGCCCACGGGGGTTGTTTGATCTGCGTTGGTCCGTTTCAGGTACCTTTCAAGCTTCAACTCCGGCATTCTTCCGCCGCCGAGCGTTATGCATGTTACCACGAAAGTGTAGAGTCCAATGTATGCGCTTTCATCAGAGAAAGTGGGAACTTTTGGTGGAGGGACAATATCCCAGCCTCGATACTTCTCCGGTAGGGTATTCGTAAGGACCCAGGAAGTCGTCGTACTGCTCTGCTTTTCCGATCTTTCCGCGGCCTCTGCAAACGTTTATTAGAATCGTAAACCACGACAATTACGAGAGCAAGTCTTACTCTGGCGTCCCTTGATTGTGTGATTCTCCGTCTTTGGCAGCTCCGTCATTACCATACCGAAAACCGTTTGGAGTTGCAGGTTTGCCTCGGCAAAGACATTTTTGAAATGCCTGCTTCCCGACCCCAGAACTGCGAGTCGGAAATTAGTCCCGTGCTTTCTCAGAACCGTGACGGCATTCCTACCTTTTGCGCTGATATCTGCTCGGCGGATGGGTATCCTGGCGTACTCGCATGCCAGTGCCATCCTCACCAGTTTCTTTGTCATTTGTTGTAGCTGCTGGTCACCTTGAGTCGCTATGTCTTCATCGTCCGTGTCAGATGCTGGAGATTCGCGGCGGCGTTGTGTGCGAGTAGGCTCTTCGTCGGAGGCCTCGTCCGCGGCCGGCTGTACAGCATGAGCAAGATGCATACAACTGCAGATGGCACTTTTCACTTACTGCGCGCCGTTTGCGCACCATCGGCATGTTGGTGATCTTCAGAAAATGTGAGGGGAGACGGTGGGGTGAGAGGCAGCGAGCGCGTGGGTTGCGGGAAGACGCGACGCGTCGCTGGTCTCATTAAGCAGGAGCGGCCACGACTATTTGGCCGGTGGGGTTGGGGGATCAAGCTCTGGCGCCCTGTAAAGTACATCATAGATCGTCGAACCACCGCTTCCCCAGAGCTCCCCACATCTTCACCCCCCGTTCTCAGGCCACCTCTTCAGCCGCCGCATCGCTTTGCAGAAACCACCAGCAATGTCATTCAACTTAACCGCTCGCAATCTCTCCCGACTACGCGCCTTCCGTGGCCTTGCTCATTCGCGTCAGCCGTCATCTACCCTACTCCGCGCCGCACCCGCATGTCAATCCATCCGCTACAACTCAGCGCGCGCACCCTCGCGCAACTCGAATGACGACCTTTTGGAGCTTGAGAACCTCCTGGACAGAGGTCGCAGCTCCTCCCGCCGCAGCCGTCGCGCCGCGGAAGAGCACGACTTTGACCATGTAAACCCGCTTGACCCAATTGCCGTCCACCGCGCCGAAACCGCTCGTCGTGCATACTATTCTCGGCGTCGCAATTATGCCGCATTGGGATGTATACTCAGCATCCTCATTCCCATGGTGGTTGTATACAACGTCGACTTGGAAGACCTTCAGAAGAGAACCTCCGAAAGAACAGATGCGCCGTCGAACGTTACTCGCGAATTCCAAGGGAAGAAGGTCGTCGTTGTGCCTGGTAGTGAGAAGCTTCAGGCAATAGGGGAAGAAGTCATCGAGCTAGTAGAGACGGGGACAAGCAGTGTGCCGGTTTTCCCCAAAACCATCAGGCTCCCAAACGCAGAGGGCGATGCTGGCGCGGTAAAGGCGGAGAAGGACACTGAGTACACGCTGCTTGGACTTGGCATCCGCAGTGTATCCTTCTTGAGCATACAGGTCTACGTTGTCGGGCTGTACGTGGAGACCTCGGCGCTGCCCAGATTGCAGGCTGCGCTCATCAAGGAAGTCAACCCCATGGCTTCCGCTCTGATTCCCGGCGAGAAAGATCAACTCCGCAAGAGCCTCGTGGACCCGGACGAGTCGAACGCTATCTGGGAGTCTCTGTTGAAGAACCCGCAATTGAGGGCTAACATGGCCTTCCGCATCGTCCCGACCCGCGACACCAATTTCGCGCATTTGCGCGATGGACTGGTGCGTGGCATCACGAAGCGCATGCAAGAATCCAATATTGCCGCACAGCAGGCAAAGGCTGAGCCTGAGTTTAACGATGAGGCGTTCGGTCAGGCGATGAAGGATTTCAAGGCGCTCTTCAACTCACGTGGCAAGGCTGGCAAAGGCTCCGTGCTTCTGCTCAGGAGAGATGCCAAAGGTGCCCTGGAGATGTTCTACCAGGCCACTGGTAAGGACGGGAGCAATATGGGACCCTTGGAGACACTGGGCACCGTGAATGACGAGAGGCTGACCAGGCTATCGTGGCTGCTGTATCTGGGTGGTAAGAACGTGAGCAGTGAGGGTGCAAGGAAGAATGTCGTTGATGGTTGTCTCGACCTCGTGGAGCGGCCAATCGGAACGGTGGAGACGAGAGTAGAGTGAAAGATGCAATTGGGCAGGCATCTGAAGAACGGCGTTTACGGTCAGGGCTGGGGTCATTGTGAGTGATGTATCCACTCCATCTATGTACATTAGTCGTCTCGTTGAACAATCTGGCTCTCCCACAGCTTGCAGTCGCCGTCAATGGGGTTCCCTCAAAGTCTTGCGACAGTGAGTCTCTACCGGCATTCGAAGTCGAAATGCATGGCGCAGGTCTATTACGGAAACATGATCGTGATATTCACCTCCCCTCACATCACGCTCATGCCAAGCACGACTCTGCTTCAAAGATACAAGGCTCACTATTGATCCACCCATAGCAAACCGTTGAGTTCCCATTCCATACTCTATTTGGCGCGGCCGCCGTCATACCTTAACCTTGTGCTGAGCTCTGTTTACCCGTCCCGAGTTTCCTTTCCCTACCATTCACCGCCAAAATTCCTGCAGCTCGCCGTAGCATCGCGCCTGAACAGGTGCGTACGACATGACAAATGCGGAAGGTGCCAGCTACTGGCGAAAGCCCATCGAAGCTGAAAGGTTGAACAAGCTGCTGTTGCGCAAGCGCCTAAATCGTACGGAACTCGCAGCCTTACATGCAGCGGCCCAGGATGCGAAGAGTCACACAGTCCGCAAAGGCTGTCACCCACTCTGGACCGATCATGCAGTCGGCCAACGCAGAGAAAAGTGCGGTGACTGATAGGTTCAAAGGTAAATGAGCACCAAAAGAAGCAAAAAAAAAAAAAAAAACAAGGAGACCGACTACCACACCTCCTTTTCCAGTCCGCAGCGACCAGCATCTCGCTTTTCGAAACGAAACGATCAAACGGAAACGTGTTCGTGCGCTCGCAAAGCGTGGACAAATTTTAAAGTTAGGGGGATGCGAGGCGCGAGAGCAGTAGCTTGTGCACGGGTGGCGGTCTAAAAAGTTTATGTTGGCTACACATGGACGTCAGACAACAACAGCCGCGCGCCAGACAGATGGTGGGCGCACGACTTTGCGAACGGCGACTATCGTGTCGGATCGTGGGGACGGGCAATGCCATTTCCGTTGTTTTCGCGTGTAGTACAATTAGAGTCGTGCTCCCCAATGGTTCTGTACTCGCCCGTTTGGCGTTTTGCAGATCAAACGCAGAGTGCGCAAGGAGCGGCAGGGGACAGAGCCTCGAGGACGGGTCAGGCAGCCGAGCCGTTTCAAAGCGTGCAACGTCGAACAAGGGCAGAAAGAAACAATTACATGAGCTGAGCTGCAAGTCCGAGGATATTGGAGGATTATTTGTGCAATGGGAGCACACAATGCGTCCCGCACTAGGCCTGACCGTCTCCGAGATTTCTAGAACTATGGATGTGTCGCGCGGGATGGTTAGCGCAGAACAGAAGCGGCACCTCATGTTAGTGATGTCCAATTAACTTCACGTTTCAAGCACAATGATTCTTGCAGGTTTGTTACAGGCCGATTAAGGCTCAAAAACTTCATTCCAACTATCCACACATCCCCTTTCGCGTGAGACCCGCCGCGCGTTTCAAAAACATGGATATTGTAACACGGCGCCCTCCGCCCATTCAAGAAATTAGAAGCTGTACAATGGAAGAACTGTTGTTCCAGCCCCAAAAAATTTGTATCCCGAGAAGTGCAAAAATGATACCCCGCGCCTCATGATGCAAAAATAAGCCATAGCCTTATCGAATCCATGGTGTCCCCCGACTGAGGGGATCATCGATGGAAGGCTCAGTTGAAAAAGATGACTTGTTGCATTTACAGGAAGAAAGCGGCGATGGCACCGAAACCGGCGAAAGCACCAGCGGCGTTCAGGGCGCTGGCAGCACCGGTGTAAGAGGGAGGAGTAGCCTGGGGAGTGCCAGCCGGGGTGCCAGCGGGAGTGCCAGCAGCCGGGGTGGGGGCGACCGGGACACTGTATCTTCGTTAGCACCAATTCTTTAACCTTTTCAAGCGTGGATACTCACCCAGGGGTGCCGGCAACCGGGGTGGAGGCGTAGGGGCCACCGGTGGGGTACGGGACGTAGCCAGTACCGGCCGGGCCAGAAGAGACACCTGGGGTTATGTAAACAGTGCTGGTCGAAATAATAGGTTCACAGGTGTTAGTAGACGAACCGGCGGCCGGCGCGCTAGGGCTGGGGACGGAACCCTCGACGCCAGAGCTAGCGGGGGCGGAGGGAGAGCCGTAGCCGGGGGTACCCGCGGGAGGAGCACCGGCGCTGGGAGTGCCAGCGGGAGCCTCGGGGGTACCCGCGGCAGGGGCCGAAGGAGTGCCAGCGGGGGCGCCGGGGGTCTCGGTGGCGGTGACCGGGCAGATGGTGGTCGAGATGGCGACGGTCTGGGTGACAACGCCCTCAGAGCCAGAGGAGATGAGGGTGGAGTAGATGGTCGAGGTGGTCGACTCGGGGGTGGCAGCCGGGGCGCTGGGGGCGGAGGTCACACCCTCAACCTCGGAGGAGGCGGGGACGGAGGCAGCCGGGGTGCTGACAGCCGGGACGGCGGTCGAGGCGTGGGAGCTGGCCGGGCAGTTGGTGACCTCGGGGCCGCAAGAGGTGATGGTAACCTCCTCGGTCTGGTAGACGGTCTTGTCGGGGTTGGGGGCGGCCAGGGCGGCGGCGCCGAAGATAGCAGCAACGGTGAAGGCCTTCATTTTGACGGTGGTAGTTGGTTGGAAAGAAACGGTAGAAGGTGGGCGCTCGTTTGTTGGAAGAGAGTGGAAGTTCTCGAAAGAATGGACGACCGAAGTCAAGAGTTGATTATTGTCGTAGGACTGTGAGCTTTGAGCGTGGAGAGGAAAGAGACTTCCAGCGGGCGGCGCAGAGCTTGTATATGTGAGCGGGAGATTACTGGCAGCCGGTAGCGCGGACCGCCAGCGGTGCTAGGCCGCCGCCCAGCAGATCGCCGAAGGGCACAGGCAGTGGGCTGTTCCCCTGGCGCCAGCCTGAACTGAGCAGGTCGGCCGGCAGGGCACCCTCGTATCGGACCTGGCACCCCGGTCCCGCCTGGACCACCAGCGGCAGGGCCAGCGGTCCGCGCCCAGGCGGGCAGCGCCTGTATCGGCGTCGTGTGAGCATGGAAGAAACAACGGGCGCCAGCTGGCGCGGCGGGAGGCGGTTCTGCGCGGCGACTGGCCCAGCGGGCGCCGGCGGCCGCACAGCAGCCGCACAGCAGCCGCGCAAAGGGCTGCTCCCGGCGCAGGGTAGCGCTGCTGATTCGCTGAGAGGGCCGGGTTCCTGCATGGCTGTGAGATGGGCGTGGAGGGCGGTGACGGCGCGGCCGGCGACGCTTCGGGGCGTAGCGTCAGGGGCAGCGCTTGGCAGATGTTGCTTGTTTCTCAGCGCGCGCGGACGCTGCTGGTGCAGGCGAATGGCCGTCTGCGGCCCCCATGTGCCCGGTTAATGCTGATGCTCGCAGTCTCCACGCCGCTGTTCCTCGCGCAGCGCGTCGGCGCCCATCCCACTCGCCGGCTTTTTTACGCTTATTTCCCTCCGCAGGGCGTGCGCGGGCGGCGGCGCCAACGCTGCGTTTCACCATGGGTGGAGATCTTCATATAAACTGGGGCCACGCAGGGCTCAGCGCCCCGTCAGCTGCCTGTGGCCTAGCCCGGCGACCATGTGCGCGTCCACGTCGGAAACTCTTCGAAACAGCGTCATCGCCTTTGGGCCAATTCTTGCGTGCTCGCGCTGCCCGCCACGACTCCGCCGTGCTCGCCGTCAGTGGCGCTGCCGAGGGTGCAATTGGGCCCTGCTGCGCCGTGCGCTGACTCGCGCCCGCCTTCCACGCTGCCTTCATTTCCCGCCGGCGAATGGATCAGGACCAAGGCCCGAGGCCGCCAGTCCTGCGCCTGGTGGAAAGGCGGGGTCCTATCGATAGGATGGCAGGACGCGGTCGCGCCGCAGCAGCAGCCACAACACAATATCCCAGGATCGAGCGCCCCGGAAGCACTTCCTTCTCCTGACTCCTGACTCTGGTGGCTGCCCTGCCGCATCCCAGTCGCCGCTCCCCTTTGGGTGGCTGCCATGACTCCGGCGGCCGAGTAGGGCCGGCGTGGATGTTTCCTCGCTGCTGCCAGCATGCACGCTTGCAGTAGCAATGTCCGGCGTGCCCTCTGCGCCTCAATTTCAGCCATAACCGCTCAAGCAGCCACACGCATGGCCAAGTGCCGGTCAGTGTCGCAGTCGATCGCGTCGGTCTGCTATTCATGTTGGCCGAGATGAGCCATGATTTCATTCACCGGCCGCATTCTGTTCTCGACTGCGACCATCACTTCTGCCATGAGGAAAGCGCTCTGGCAGATTGCGGGAGAATGGCGGGATGCACACCATGGCCGCTTGCACGGATGACGCGTTCTGGTTGCAGGTTGTCGGTCGCATGAATCAGCTGCACCGTGTTTCGCGGGATGCACGCTCGTCTTCCCTCTTCGACCTTCTTCAAACCATTTCCACCTTCACGTCCCTTTCGCGTAGACCTCGCTACTTCCACTTTCCCCCGGGACCCCTTCTCGATCCTGCCATTGTCGAGTACATTTAAGATTCTGCTTGGCAAACCGCCTCATACGCCACACGTTCCAGACGCCGAAATGACACGGGCTTCCGCGATACGCACGACGATAGCAGAAGCTCTGAGTGCTCGGGGCCAGTTTAACCGAACGGATCGAGTTAAGCCTCGCCAATGGCTCCGGGTGTAGCATTGCTTAGCTACCGCGCAAACGGCCATGTTTCCCAGGCCGAAACGCTTCAGTAGCGTACCACCACCATCGACAACGGCAATCGCATCCTCTGTGAAATTGAACGAGTCGTTCGCCCTTTCGCATATGAACGGCAACGGCCTTCACCGCTATATCGAGGCGTTTCAAGTTCGACGCCAAGATTGCAGCAATATATTCACGGGCCAGAACACCGATGGATCTCGCCTATCACGGCCTAATGAAATTCACGCAATCCTAACCCTCTAAACCGCTCTCACGCTCACCTATAAACAACACAGCTCCCTTTCGACGTGCGCATGATGCCCCCTCCCCCATGGAGCAGAACAAGGCGCACATATCTTGTCAAGAGCTATTCGTTGGTATGGCCGGTCATTGGCAGATCCGCCCATACACCAAGCGAAACTCCGTGCCCCGCCACAGAAGGAGTGCAGCACTTGTCGAAGATATGATTCTTTCAAACAATCCTGCTCAGCTCTTGTCTGTGGTCCGGATTAACATCGTGCACAGGAAAGCCAGTGTGCGGAGACCCATCTCGTATCTAAGCGGCATCCCTTCGTATTGCGGCAGCTAGAGTCCTCTTAACGGTTGACCCGCCGATACGAGGCGATCCCTCCTCACCAACTTTATCGTGCATCCTCTCTTCGGTACGGACGATCCTCGTATACAGAGTCCACGGATCAGATGCGGTACGGCAGATCAATGTGGACGGCGCACCGTGAAGCAGAGGCGCGATCTCAGTATAAAAAGGCGAGAGCTCTGCTCGTATGGCTGGGACTCCGTTTGGCATTTTTCCAAGGACTCCTTCAGAAGCGCCACCGAGGCCGGTTTGTTACTACGAGGGATGGTTTCCGGGACTTGAGAAAAGGAACTCGTCGTTCCCTTCTATTACGTGCAAGCCGTGCTCGTCTCCATGAACAAAAGCGGAGAATCTCTCGGGAATGGAATGGAACCCCGTCAAATGCAAGTTCTGAGGCCAGTCGAATCCACGCAGAGAAGCAAGAGGAAGCACATTGTCCTGGTGCGAGCTAGGAGAGTTGCTCCAGGAACATGTCCAACGGTCGTTGGCTGCATAAAAGGGGAAGCCATAGCTTTGCCGAAGGGGCGCGGACGTCGGAATGATCCTCCTGCCTCAAACGCCTGATCCTCACGCGGCTCTTCAAAGACCCCCGATAAGCCTACGGCTAAGTGAGCGCCTCTCATTCCTTCGTTCTGTTCTACTTCTCGACGACGATTTTTTGCTCAATCTTCAGCATGCTCCTTTGGGTTGCGGTGGACTATCGAATTGCTATGTATAGCAACCTGAGTAATCCTTTCCCAACGCGGTCGGGACTGCAAATCACCACCCCACGGGCGGAGCAACGTCTGAGAGCAAGAGAGCAATCGCATCATCGGCTTACCAAAGACCTCTCTTATCATCCATGTCCTTAGCTTGGCGCTTATCCGCATCTTCGAGCGCGAATCTTGGCTGCACGTGCGACAGCGGGCCCGCGACGTCACGTTTTCGGCTGATCGTTATTTACCCTGCGCTTAGATCCATCTTCGCCCTTTTTCAACAACACGAGCTCCGACGCGCGTCTCTCCTCTTGTCTCACTTGCACTAAACACTTGGCTCGCACAGCCTGCCTGCCCGCGGAATCCTTCCCATCTCATTCGCATTCTTTCTCCAGAGGGAAAGGATTGATGGGCTGGCTGCGCCGTCGTTGTGCCGTTCGGATCGAACTTGCCAGCACCCTGGGTGCGACCAAGGATTCGGTAGGCCGAGTGTTCCGCCCAGCACCTCTTTGGGGAAATGGATCTAGGGCCCATGCTCGCACGGTGCCGCCTTTTCGAATGGTCTGGACTCCCCCGGTAGGATCGAGCAATTGGTGGCTGTCTGCATGTTTATTGACCTGCAGTACACCACTTCGTCGCCGTAGGGGACACAAATTGCGGACGGTGGTGGCGAAGAATGGTAATTGGTTGCAGCGGATATTTGCGGCTGAGGTGCCCTTGCACCTCCCGAGAGAGAAGGTATGACGGGATGCGGCTGTCGTCGGTCCTGGAAGTAGTGCCTGTGCTTCGCGGAGCGCCTGAGTGCGTTGTGTGTTTCGGATCGCAACCTTATGGTCGCCCCGGGCTGTTTCTGAAGACGCTTTGAGCCTGCGCTAGGTGTCGTGGAAGGTAGGTCTGAGTGAGGCGTGGTGTGTGCTTAGGACAAAAGGTGAGCAGTGCGGAGCTGCCGGGCGTCGCGGGCTTGGGGTCATGGCCATTCACACTTGTCCCATCTTTGGACACTTCACAAAGATTTGGTGAGGCTTTGTACCGATCAAGGATCAACCACATCTCTTTTTGATGCTGATGCCGCTAACTTTTTTTTCACTGCTGATTGGATCACCTGGATCATAAGTGATGGTGAGATTCAGCACATGGTTTTCATGTTGAAGTTCATGTCCAGCAAATGCTCCCAAGGCCGCTTCAAGATGGTTGCTCTTGATCAAAACTAAGCGCAAGCAGAAAGTACTTGTGGTACATCATCGTAGCCCGGCAGCGAACCACGACAGTCATTTGCATGTCAACGAAAGGCGGTCTTTGTGACAAAGGACACGTTTATTGAATTAGTAAGCGCTATAGCTTGTGGGAGAGCAGGTTGCTTCTAAATTAAAGATGATTGGTCTGGCGTCCGACGTTCTCGTGATGGTCAACTGGACTGGACGTTCATGTGCAAAACCCCGTGAAAGGTGCACTGTTTCATAGCGCTCGGGGAAGACCGCATACTCTGGACAGTGACTGCTATAGTGACTTTATAAGCGGCTGACAGTGGGCTCTCTTTATTCTTCTTGAGGACCTAGGGTTGCAGCGTGCAACCGCCGATGGCTTGGTCGATGGACAAGAAGATACACTAGCGGCGGGGTTGCCGAGCTGTTAACGACATTTGCGCAAAGAATAGACGTGGAAGGTGGCCACGCTTCGGGTCGATATAGCTCATCATCCTGGCATTACGATGATTATCACAGCCAAAACATCATCGTAGCACTAAATTGTATAGCAGACATAGTGCGTAGTGAGACTGAGAAATAATCGTACTTCGCAGCACAACGACTGCTACTTCTGGCCGAGTGTTCGACATTCTGGAATTTGTGATGAACCAAGGAGAGTGAACCCGATGTGAAAGTCCTTAGCACATCGTCGCAGACCGTGCCTGGTGTGCTGTTGGTAACCAGTAAGCGATGTTCCTCGAGCAGACATGTTATAGAGGCAATCACCTCCATCCAACACGAGACCAAAACGGGAACCGGCGGACGTGTAAGAACCCTCGTGGTACCTTAAGTGGAACCGCAGATTTGAAGAAAACTCATTTGAACCGGTAGTAGCCTGTGAATATTGAAGGTCGCCTCTATTCTTGACCAACTACTGAGTTTGATTTTCCCGCAGTATGACACCCATGCCAGCGACTACCTGAGCCAGTATACCGGCCAGAGCATAGGTGATAGTTCAGTATTATGAAGTAGTGTTGACGCTGCGCATCACATAATGGATTTGATGCATGGCCGAGGCTGCTGCGAAGCGCGGGCGGGAGTGCGGAACGTTGTGGGCGCCTGCACGCGCAAGACTAACACCCAGTATGTGCTTCATGTCTTGGCCATATTAACGAAGCTAGGTCTTCAGATCACTACTGCAAAAATGCTCCATCGGAAATCTCAGGACGACTAAGATTTGCGATGGTAGATCCAGGTACCAGCACTTGCCGACCTCCTGCCCTCCAATTACATCCCAAGTCTTAGCACCTTTGGGAACTCTAATGATCTACGATTAATGGTCCATTACCACAACACAGCTTGAATGGACGAAGCGAGCGAGAGGCAAGGGCGGGGTTATGGTGCATAGCCACAGCGGGGAAGTCGGAAACGCTTGATGTAACACCAAGCATAATCGAAGTCGCTTGAGAACGCCCATCGCAATGTGCGTCGAAACATCCAAGTCGGCATCGTTTGATAGCACTGATCGGCGCTATGCTAAGGGTTGCGAGTTTATACTACCTAGGCTGTGTGCAATTCAGACCAAGAAGCGAAATGATTAGTTGAACTGTTAGAAAACGAGCACATGTCTTCCATGTTCCATCCAGTCAGCACCCAAGATGTTCCTATTTGTTCAAGACAAGTGCGGATGTTGTGCCAGTTACATGAGAAACTTGGAATCCCTGCCGTTAGCTCCTTTGCTAACGTGTTTTCAAGATGTCAGCTAAATTGCACTGGCAATCATTCGGCGGCCTGAACTGTACGCGCGTGAGGGGCCAGTTGATTGCATTATACACCAAGTGAGTTCACCATCCGCTGTTAGTGGCTGGCACACAGCAGAAGTTTTTCAAAATCACATGGCAAATGCATCCGACTGTGAACGTTGAAAGAAAATTCAAGCATGAAATCATTTGCTTGGTTGAAATCTTTTCCATTCACCCATGGTCCGTAAGTCTGAAGAAAGCCATTATTTTTGTTGGCTCACAGGAAATAATCAGATGACTCCGTGACCAAACGTCGTGAAATGCAGAAATTCGACCTCCCCATACGCGCTCTTTGACCGCCCGGTCTTCCTTTTGAACAATCTTACTCCTGAGCGAACTCGGCAGGAGCCTCCTGGCCCTCCTGCTCCTGCTGCTCGGCCAACCTCTGCTGCTCAGCGGCCTGCTGAGCGGCAATAGCCTTGGCGCCGTAGTCCTGAGACATGGGCTGGACAATGGGCTGCTCCTCCTTGGGCTCGATGATGGTGACGGAGTCAGGGAGGGACTTCTGGGGGCCGGCCTTGCCCTCGGGGTCAGAACCACGCATGATCTTGACCTTGATACCAAGGACACCCTGGCGGAG
This sequence comes from Diplodia mutila, assembly GCA_022560015.1. Classification (NCBI taxonomy): domain Eukaryota; kingdom Fungi; phylum Ascomycota; class Dothideomycetes; order Botryosphaeriales; family Botryosphaeriaceae; genus Diplodia; species Diplodia mutila. The sequence goes on from JAFISB010000020.1 coordinate 148,966, forward strand.
GAGAACGTGGCGGGTGGCGGTGTCGATGAAGTCCTGGGCGGGCTGACCGGAGTGGATCATGAAGCCGTCCTGCGTCTTGTTAGTATTTGATCCCAGTTGCTCCGAATCGGCTCAGACATACAGTGAACTTCATGGACTTGGCACGAGCAGCCCTGAGCTTGCCGGAGACGACAACCTCGCAACCCTTGGCGCCGGACTCCATGATGAAGCGCAGGACACCGTAGCATGCCCTCCTGACGGCAAGACCGTTGAGGAGCTTGTACCTCAGGGACTCGCACTGAGCGACGGCGGACAGACCACGGTTGGAGACCTTGGCGGCGTAGAGCGAGACGGAGTTCTCGGGGAACTTGAAGCGCTTCTGGATGAGGGAGGTGAGCTCGCGGATGCGGCGACCCTGCTCACCGAGAACCTCCTGGGTGTGGGTGGCGCGGACGATGATGTCGGTGACGGTGGGCGTGACGCGGACCTCGACGCCGGAGTAACCCTCCTCAGCGAGCTCGCGCTGGAAGAACTCGTTCAGCTCGGCGTAGAAGACACCATCTGTACCGCTGTGTCAGCATCGATTGCCCAGCCGCCAATTACTGCGTCGATGATTCCAACGCCTTGCGCGCACAAATGGTGCGCCCAGCAGGCAAATTCCTTGCGCAGGCCAGCGCACCATTTCTTCCGTCCAACAGAATCAATCAACGAGCAAACGAAATTGGAAGCGTACCGGCGACGAACTTTCTCCTCTTGGAGCTGTTGAATCGTTAGCGAGTGCGCTGGTGGTAGTTACGACGGCGGCGGGGTTGCAGCAACATACATCTGAGCACCAGCGGCGGCGGCCATTTTGACTGTAGTGGACTGAGGATGATTCTACACCTGGCGGGCAGAATCTAGGTTGTAGGGGTCGGTCGGGTTGTCGTCCGTGGGTGGAGAGTCGCGGCGTCGAGGTGCACAAAACCAATTTTGGGCGGAGGTTAGAATGCTGGTGTGCGAGCAGCCGATGGTCAGTGCGCGCGCTTGCCGTGCCGTGCCGAGGATCCCCCGCGGAGAGCGTCCACAAAGTGGTTGCCGCTTTCTCAACTCATGATGCGCAGCAGCACAACAAGAACGAGGCACGCGGATGCAACCGTAATCAGCGAATGACTTGTAGACAGTACTACTGCGCTCGCGTGAGCTGCCCCGTCGTCGCTGTGTTTTCTCTACCTACGTACACGATGGCCACGTTGCAGGCCGCACGTGTGACCGCTCTGGAAAGGGCAAGCCGGCCACGACTAGCGAGGGTGCGGGCACGCAGTTTGCACTGTTTGCCTCGGGCCCGCGTCACAAGGGGTCCTATCAATATCACAAGTCGGCGCCGCGTCGAGCCTTGGCGCCGGCGGACGCGGGCTTCCCATGCTGTCATTTGCCCGCTTCCCACCATCACCCCGGACTTCTCTCGACGCGCAGAACCGCGCCATACCCACGACTGCTGCAGGCTGACACCCAACGCCCCAAAACCCGAAACACAACTTCCCCGGTTTTCTTTTCTTTGAGGAGCTCGGCGCCCGCACTGCCCTGCCCGTTCATGTAGTGGGGCTGCCGCCTTTTGCACTCCCATCATGGACAGCAGGATCCGTGTCTCTAAGGTACGTTGAACGCTCTCGCCTTTCCGGCATGTACTGATGGTGGCCCAGGTCGACAATGTCACCTGTTGGCGGGTTGGCCGCGGCATCGAAGGGACAGTCCACCTTCAGCTCCATCACCTCGTTTTCAAATACCATGATCCAGCCCAACCTGCCAACGGCTCCTCAGCCGCACCCGCTCAGCGACCGAAGGAGATGTGGGTTGCCTATCCTTTGATATCACGCTGTTCGTACCGACCATCGCCATCGATGCTGGCCCCGCCCGCCATCCGCGTGCAGTGCCGCGACTTCACCTTCTTCTCCCTCCATTTCCGCAAAGAAGCGGACGCGCGCGACGTCTACGATACCATAAGGTGCCTGACTTGCAAGGTCGCAAACGTGGAGAAGCTCTATGCCTTCTCCTTTAGGTCGCCGGAGCCTGAGAGAGCCATCGGAGGCTGGAAGATCTACGATCCCAGACTGGAATTCAAGCGTATGGGCATCAGCGCAAAGGACACGGATAAAGGATGGAGGATAACAGAAATCAACAACGACTACCAGGCAAGAGAATCTACACGCCCTGTTACGGTGCTGGCGAACTGATGGCACTCCAGTATTCCCCAACTTATCCCTCGGCACTGGCGGTACCCTCGGTCATTTCAGACATGACCTTAAAATACGCCAGAGATTTCCGTTCGCGTGCGAGAATACCAGCCCTGGTGTATCTGCATCCGATAAACAACTGCTCTATCACCAGAAGTTCTCAGCCACTGCCGGGACTTCAACGTAAACGCAACCCTCAAGACGAGAAGCTGATCGCCGCCATTTTTGCGACTTCGAGACCAAATGGCGAAGTCTGGCAGTCTGACTCTGTCCAACCGTCGCCTACTTCTACACCAAAGCCGTCAGGCAGCCCGGAACCTAGCACCGACAATCTCCCCTCCACCAGCGGCGAGAGCTCATTCGTCGAAGCCGGAACAGCAGCCGAGGATGAATTGATTTCGAACGCTACCCAGCAGCCCACTAGCCCCGGGCGGATGTATGGCGCGCAACAGAAGAACTTGATTGTGGATGCCCGACCAAGGTTGAATGCGACAGTCAACTCTGCAATTGGAAAGGGTTCTGAAGATATGGCACATTATGGAGCAGCTACAAAGGCTTATCTGGGAATTGCTAACATTCACGTAATGCGCAATTCGCTGAACAAGATTGTAGATGCCTTAAAGCACACCGACTTGGTGGATGTGCCCGCCAACCGAGAACAAATTGCGAAGAGTGGATGGCTGGAACACATCGCCGGTATTGTGGATGGAGCGAGAATATGCGCAAAGGCAATTGCCATTGACCATTCCCATGTCCTTATCCACTGCTCGGATGGTTGGGATCGCACGAGTCAGCTTAGTGCACTGGCTCAGCTGTGCTTGGATCCGTATTATCGTACCATGGAAGGGTTCATTGTCCTGGTCGAGAAGGACTGGCTTTCCTTTGGCCATCAGTTTCGGCAGCGCTCCGGCCTCTTGAATAGCGACAAGTGGTTCGAGGTCGAGAACGAGCGGATCGGAGGCAACGATACTGGCAACCCTGGTGCAGGAGGAGCCAATGCATTCGAGAACGCCCTGCTGAGCGCCAAAGGGTTCTTTGGCAACAAGAAGAACGACAGTAGGGAGTCGTTGCCTGAGTCGGAGGGCGATGTCAGAGTCGACTCACCAAGCCCGAGGTCGAACGGCTCCAAGCCTCCGGACAAGGTTCAGGTTACTAAAACCGATGAAGTCAGCCCTGTGTTCCATCAGTTCTTGGATGCAACCTACCAGCTCCTCTACCAGAACCCAACCCGGTTCGAATTCAACGAGCGTTTCTTGCGGCGCTTGCTCTACCATCTCTATTCTTGCCAGTATGGCACGTTCCTGTTCGACAACGAGAAAGAACGTGTTGACTACAGAGCCCACGAGCGGACACAAAGCGTGTGGGACTTCTTCCTTGCTCGCAAGAAGATGTTCCTCAACGACAAGTACGATCCAGAGGTTGACGATCGGGTCCGGGGTAAGGAGCGCATCTTCTTGCCCGAGGTTACGAAAGTAAGGTGGTGGGCCGAGTCTTTTGGCCGGAAGGACGAAGAACTCAATGGCACTGGTCATGGCGCTGGATCTCTTCCGCCACAGAGCGCTGGAACTGTGCCGGTTCTGTACAGGGTCGAGCACGCGAACCCAGCGACGGGGGCGACTGTGAGGCAGGAGCTTAGTGCCAACGAGAGCTCTTTTAATGGAGAGCCTGAGATGTCTGCAAGCTTCTCAAACCTGTCGATAGGAAGAGCAAGCCCAACTCAAAGCCGTGATCCAAGTAGAGGACCGAGTCCCAGCAGGGGCCTCAGCCCTGGCGCTGGTCCTGGGCGAGAAGCGACGCAGAGCGAAGTTGCACCGAAGCAGATGGAGCTCGGGGCTCATTCTCACCGAGACGCAGCAGCAGCTCTGCACACGATGCAATGAATGGTTTAGAGCAAGGAGTTTCGGGGTTCAGAGGCATGGTTGGCGCCTACGGGTACCGTGAGGTGCTTGCTTATTCAACAGTTGGGTTTTGATTGATTTGGAGGGCACACACAAGACTTTCGAATCCAGCATTTTTGTGCTAGCAATGGTCGAAGCTGTTCGACGACCGATGATTTCTTTTCTCGCGTTCCCGTTCGTTTGCACATGCGTCAAGTAGCGCCGAGATGCAGCCATGACCCTTGCAGCCAGCTGAAAGTCCCTATCTACTACGTCACTCGCAGCTCAACCTCCGTCTCAACGCCCAAGTCGGGGCCGTGCTGCATTCGATCATCAATCAAAGTAGTCCGAAACAGAACATGCAATGCGCGATGCACCCGTACCTGCAGCCCGCTTGCCGCGGATCTTCAACGCCAATGCCGTGCTTCCGCTCGCTATCAGGTTTTAGTCGCTTCAAGCTCATGATAAAGTGGACGAGCTCTTTCCGCACTCTGACTGCCTGACAGCCTCAACCTCTCTTTTCCCCTACCAGTCACCTCCACTCTCATATTCACACACGATGGAAAAGTATCTGAACAAAGCAAAGTCTAAACTCCAGGACAAGCTCCAGCCTCTCCTCCAAGACCACAATGGTTCCTCTAACGGCCAACACCACCATGGCAGCGGACCCCCGCCCATCCCGCCCAAGCCTCTGATCCCGCTCACGTCGCAGCAGTCCGACCGGCCCTCGGCCATCACGCGCGTCACGCCGCTGGACGTGCTGCGCTACCGCTACCAACACGGCGCGAACCTGGGCTCCATCTACGTGCTGGAGAAATGGCTGTTTCCCGCCATGTTTCCCGGCTCGTGCTCCGGGCACGGCAAGAGCAGCGAGCTGGCGGCGGTGCGGGCGAGCGTCGACGAGCTGGGCATGGACGGCGCGCGGGAGAAGTTCGAGCGGCATTGGGCGGGCGCGGTGACGGATGCCGATCTGGATTGGTTGGTCGGCAAGGCGAAGTGTGCGCATATTTCCCTTCTCAATTTCCTCTCGTCTTTTCGTTGTTTCCACCCTCTTCAATTCCACACGTCTACGTGCTCTTCTGCTCTATTCTCTTCGTCTCCAGTTTTCTCCATTCCTTCCTCTTCTATATCCCACAACTAAGACGCCCTTCCGCAGGCAACACCATCCGCCTCCCCATCGGCTACTTCACGCTGGGCCCGCAGTTCCTCACCTCGACCTCGGACCCCTTCCACCGCTACAGCCCCGTCTACGCCAACGCCTGGCGCTCCGTCCGCACGCTCGTCACCCGCCTGCGCGCGCGCGGCATCGGCACGCTGCTCGACATGCACGGCCTGCCCGGCGGCGCCAACGGCTGCGACCACAGCGGCACCGACGCGGGCACGGCCGGGCACTGGCGCTCGCGGCCGTGCCGCGCGCACTCGACGGCGTGCCTGGCGTGGGTCGCGGAGCAGGTGCGCGACGACGCGGCGCTGCGCGAGGGCGTCGTCGGGCTGCAGCTCGTCAACGAGGCCGAGTGGGCCGCCGAGGGCCTGTGGGCGTGGTACGACGGCGCGGTGCGGGCCGTGGCGGCCGCGGAGCCGGGCCTGCCCGTGTACGTGAGCGACGCGTGGGACCTGGGCAAGGCGGTGGAGTGGGCGGCGGGCGCGAACAAGGTCGGCGTGGGCGCGCGGGTGGCGCCGGTGGTGGTGGACACGCATCTGTACTGGTGCTTTGCGGACAAGCACAAGAAGATGGGGCCGGAGGAGGTGGTGAGGGAGGCGAGGGGGAAGTTGGGGCAGTTGGAGGCGAAGGAGGGGGATGTGTTGAAGAAGGGCGCGGTGGCGGCGGTGGTGGGCGAGTACAGTTGCGTCTTGGGCGAGGAGACGTGGAAGAAGGGAGGGCAGAAGGGTAGGGATGAGTGGGTGAGGGAGTTTGGCCAGACGCTAAGCACGAGGTTCCAGCAGAAGGCCATGGGCAGCCACTTCTGGACGTACAAGATGCAGTGGATGCCCGGAGGTGAGTGGGGCTTCAAGGCGTGCACCGAGAAGGGTGCTATCACGCCGCATTGGACTCTGACGTTGTCGGCGGACGATGTCCGCCAGAGGCTCGAGGTGGCGCAGGCGCAGAAGGACGAGCGGTTCGGAGAGGCCTTTGCGCAGCATTGCGGGTATTGGGACAACAACTCTCCCGGAACGCCGTTCGAGCACTGGCGCTATGAGCAAGGGTGGAAGCAAGGCTTCGACGATGCGGCCGCATTCTTCGGTATGCGCGTTAACGGTGGTTATGGAGATGTGGCGGCGTTGGGAGAAGGCGGTGCAGGAGGGGGTGTTGGTGGCGACAAGATCGGGAGTTTGGAGGTTTGGGTGCGGAGAAGGTTGATTGAGAGTGGCATGGGTGGCCCATACGTGTGGGAGTATGAGCAGGGTTTGAGAAAGGGTGTGGGCCAGTTCTGTGAACTTGCAGGCGGCCTGTGAGAACTCCGCTGCAAGACAGCACGAGGCCAGCAATCTTCTTGATACTCATGAGGCACTCGAAAGCATACCAGAAGCAGAAGTAAAAGAATTAATTGACAAATTAACCAACGCCCTTGATAGATTCATGGAGGGGCGATCAGTCACCATACCCGCTGAATGGAGTAGCACCTGAGATAAATGATGCAAAGACTTTCGAGGATCACCCCTTTTGAATGTGGCTGTTTGTGCCATCGCTCAGTGTCAAGCCCTTTTAATTCCCAAGGGTGCCGGAAATAACATTCTAGAATGCTGGCATTAGGAGAGCCTGAGGATTGCCATTGAATCCCTTCGATCGGTTAATAATACAGTCATTGCCAGGTCAAAAGAAATATCATGGCCGTCGCATCACATGCTACGCCGACCGTCCCATCAACATACTAACCCCTGTCACCGCCGCGCTAAAGCTCCAGCCCACTGCGAGCCTCTCCAACGACTTGATGATCTGGGCCGTCGAGCTGATAGCCTCGTTGAAGCCCTCGACAAACGGCACCTTGGCCTTGTTCTCCCAGAAGCCGGCAACGTGCGAGCGTGTGAGCAGCGTGTTGGCAATGTTGCCCGCGTTCAGGCCGATGGCGAGCCAAGGCGAGGACGACGGGTACGAAGACTCGCCTGGGCGGAGGGCAGTGTAGAGGAGGAAGCCGGAGGTGAAAAGGGAGGTGAGGACCTGGAACGCGTCGTTAATTACCGGTGAGCCCGGTCCGGTCGGGTAACTGGGAGTGGGTTGAAAGGAGTCTGGGTAGCGAGGAGCTTAGTGTGGAGGATCTTACTGTTACGAGAGCATTTCCTTGGGTTGTGCGCGTCTTGCGCAGCTGCTCGGCTGCGGTTGCTGAGTACTCTGCTGCCTTTTCCGACTTCTTCTCGTACTGCTTCAGGTTCTTGATGGAAACGTAGCAGAAATAGAGCGTGTATGCGCTTCCGGCGGCTTGAGCCACATGAATAAGCGGGAGAATGTTGTCCATGATGGTGGTGTTCTTCCTTGGGCTGCGAGATAAGAGTGTGTTTACGGATGGTGGCGCGCCCGGCTTGCAAAAGTGTAGATTAATGTAATGACGTAGGTGCAATCGAGCTTGGCGCGGGCGGGGCGTAAGGCTGAGATTCGCACAGGGGGCCAAGGCTCGTCTACCAATGGCGCTTCTCTCATTGGGCATTCTATTGACCGATGGTAACGCAGGGATATATCGCTAAGAGAAGATATATTATTCTTTCCGTGAAGAATGGAGGGCCTAAGACATGAACGTTCGACGTTTTGAATTAGACAGGTTGCTCCATGTCCTTCTCGGTGTGATCGTTGTGTATACTCTTAACTCTAGCAGTACACTTCAGCGACATTTCCGCTCTAGATGTGTGAAGAAGGTCCGAACGCAACAAGTGTGAGAGTGATTGGCCCTGCGACTTTATCAATCGGACAGCCCTCGATCTACTATTCGACCTTCAACGCCGTATTATTTTACTTCTCCAGCAGGATGCATGAGACGAGCTTCGAGGACAGCTCGTCGAATACCTGGCACATGGAACCGGAGCGTCGCTGGCCCTGCGGCCGAGGTATTGCTCCTTTTCCGCTCTTTTTGCTTTTACACCCCCGCAAAAAGGAGGTCATTTCTTGTCTCCTTTATCGCTTTCTAGAATCTCCTTGATACTGACCATACCGCTTCCCCGAGGAAGAGGCTCCGATTGGTTCGGGCCCTCCTTCCAACCAATCATGTAGATGAGCCTGAAAGTTGCGGGCAGAGTACCTTCCGCATCTTCATTTCCGTGGAGAGCTCTGTAGATGCCCTCGGCAGCGAGCAGTACATCCCTCCTAATTGGACCCATTTCGCGGCCTAGGACCGCGTTGTTCTCGCCCATTGCTTGGAGATCAGTCATGAGAGCGAAAATACTGGGGTAGTCCACAATAATGTCGTCGACGTCGACGGTGAGAAGCTTGAAGCCTGCGCTCTGCAGCAAGCCGCCGACATCTCGCACGTCGGCGAGCGGCGATGTTCGCGTGCTGACGCCACCTCGCCGGTCGAGCTCTGCAAGCTGCAAGCTCGTGCGCAGCTCGAAGAGGCTGTCTCCACCAAGCATTACGCCTAGGAATGGAGCGTCAGGCTTCAAAACATTGTTTATTTGCCTCAAGACCGAAGGCAGGTCGTTTATCCAATGCATAGACAGGCTGCTCAGAACAGCGTCGAAAGACTGGGGCTCGAAAGGCAGACACTCCTCGTCAGCCAGGACCTGACGGGTCATCTTGATGTCGTTGTTGAAGGGCTGGTCGGCATCGCGGTAAAGCATGGTCGGCGACGAGTCGACGGCGACGACCTCTCCAATGCGGGTGGAGAGCGGCTCGGAAACGGGTGCCATGGAGGTACTGTCAGGATCCGGCTTCGTGAGTATGCGTCCAATGTTGCAAGCATTGGCGCCCAGGTCAAGCACGCGGTCGAAGCGGCGGTTGATGTCCTACGTGGATCATGATGAGCATGGCGCAGGCCGTGGAAGCGGGTGAAGATGAGTGTACCAGGAGACGCTCGCATAATCTGAATGCCGTTTCATCCCTCAGGTAGTCGACCTCCCTGCTCCTCTCGGTGTTGGCGGCGGCGCGCTCCCTCTGCAGCACTTTGGTGCGGCGATTGAAGACCTCAAAAGTCGGCGCTCCGGGTGCTTGCACGGCGTAGCAGCGCTGGGCAGCAAAGCGCACCCTGCGAGCAGCCGGTGGAGGAATTAGACTTCTGATGGAAAGGGGCTTCATTGCGGATAAGTGAGATGGGAGATCGGCCTCGGAGTGGAGGCCAATGGAGATAGCAAGGGAGGCGTGAAGGCGTGAAGGCGCGAAGCTCATGACGCAGTGGAAAGAAATGGCCGGTGCCGCGGGGAACGTCGCAAGGGTCCAAGCTCCGACTGCGACGCGCATCTGGCCGCGTTCGCGTCGGCCTTGACCACTGCTGCACAACCTCTCCAGCACACCGCCCGCCATGGCCCAGGCCTTCCCTTACACCTTCTACTCGTGTCCCTGTGTCGACACTTCGACGCCGAGCGCTCGCGTGCGCGACAAGCGCTCCTCGCAGTACTCAACCCACACCAAAGAAGAAGAAGACCGCACTTTCGACCCACGCAAATCCCGCTCCAACTTCTCTCTATATCCGCTCGAGCACCTCTTATACTGTGAGGATTGCCACCAGATCCGTTGCCCACGATGTGTCAGCGAAGAGGTCATCACCTGGTTCTGCCCCAGCTGCTTGTTTGAGGTTCCCAGTAGCAACATTCGGAGCGATGGCAACAGGTACCCTGGTCCAATCTCGTCGCCGTGCTTTGCGCTTGCTGACCGTGTCCGCATAGATGCATGCGAAGCTGTTACAACTGCCCCGTCTGCACCGCTCCCATGGTCGTCAACTCTCTCGATTCGGAAAACGAAAAGCATGTCCGCCTCGGTGAAGACGGCGAAGCCGTCCAGCCCCCCGGTCCTTTCTACCTATCGTGTCCGTACTGTCAATGGAGCACACTCGAGATTGGTGTCGAGTTCGAGAAGCCCAACAACATCTCCGGCCAACTGGCTCGTCTTGCAAACGGAGGAAAGACCGTGCCCACCCTACGCGAGCGGGAAAAGGCCCGCGACAAGCGCAAGGAGGATGAAGAACTCGGAAAGAAACCTGACGAGGAAGAGGATGAAGGTTTGCCGGACGAGGACTTGCCCATGGACCATGACATACGATTTTCAAATTTGAGTGCCTTCTACAAGTCCCAGCTGCAAACCGATACAATGGGCGGCGACTACAACTCATCAAGCACCCTGTCGCGAATCATGAGCATGTACAGTGGCAGCGGCGCCAAGAAGTCGAAGAAGGACAGGCCCTCGGCCATGAGGGAAGCCTTCGGGGCCGACGAGGGCTTCCAGGTCCACAATCGTTCGTCCGAAGACGAGGTCATCAAGCGTATGCGGCAACTTGGCTGGGAAGGGACCATCAGTCCGGAGCAGCGCCAAAACCAAATACAATCCGACGTACGCTTCGCAACTGACCTACGACCCGTCCCTACTCTTCTCCGCACCAAACGCGCCAAGCGGTGCAGAACATGCCGACACATCCTCGCCAGACCGGAGACCAAGATCTCCAGCTCCCGCTACAAGATCAAGCTGCTGGCTCTCAACAACATCCCGCAAATCTCACTAAAGGCGTTGCCACGCCAGGCCGAAACCTCCGTCCCCGGCATAACAGCACCGGTTCCATTCGACTACAACAAGCTGCAGCCGTTCATGGCCAACCATTTCATCCTCACCATCCGCAACCCGCTCTTCGACCCCATCCACGTGACCCTGGCAACGCCGGCCATGACACCCGGCCGCATCCAGAGCAAAGTCACGGTGCTGTGCCCGGAGTTCGAAGTGGGCGCCAACACGGACGTGTGGGACGAGGCGCTCACGGGGCCCGGCGCGACGCAGAAGAAGTCGCAGGCCCCCTCGTCCACGGAGCTGGGCGCCTCCAACCCGGCCACCCAGGCCGAGGCCGGCAAGGTCTGGGAGCGCGGCCGCAACTGGACCAGCGTCGTGCTCGAGGTCGTCGCCGACAAGGCCGACCCGGCCGACCTCGACGGCGGCCTCGACGAAGACGAGGACGTCCTGGAGATCCCCATGTTCGTGCGCATCGAGTACGAGACCGACCTCACGGATGACATCAAGGAAAAGGACCGCGAAAAGGGCAAGGAGTCCGGCGGCGCGGATGGCAGAGTGAAGAGGGAGGAGGCGTTCTGGTGCGTCCTCGGTGCCGGACGCATAGGGGCGTTGCCAAAGCTGGGTTGATGAACCAAGAAAGAGATTGCCATCTACGTTGCGTTTCAAGATCGAGGGCCCGCTCCCGCCAATGTGCTGTTATGGCTGCCGGAGAATCACGGTCAAAAAGCTAGTTTGCGTCATGATACCCATTACCAACCCCTCAAATGAAGATCGATGCCCGTTCCTGCCTCAACATTTAGCAACGGGTATTCAAACGTCGCGACGGACCCATGGGTCCTTTAGTCGCCCGTAAACCGGACGACTCCGCCATCCGCTTCAAGTCAGGGAGAGAGAAAGAGAGCGAGAGAACAATAATTCACTGCCCGCTGCTGCGATGAGTCCCTTGGACCCTCCCTCTCATCCCCCTGTTCTCATCTCTTCTTCACTCAACCCCGATCATCACGCGCCACGTCAACGTCAAGGCCTTGATGGCTCCCCAGGCGACGCTCACAACCATCGTCGTTTCAATTTATCACGACGATTTCCTCTCGCCCAGTGCGTCCCGGTTGTTGTGGGCGTACGTAGGCAGCTAGCCGGGCCAGGAACGACCCGGTCGAAAACGTGAGGATAGACCCAACGCTAACGGTGCAGACAGGACGGAAGAGTCAACCTTGTACGGACTTGTGATTGTCCCTTTGTTGAAAATAAAGCCTCATGCAAACAGGCAAACTACCGGCACAACGGGGCAAACTACTAGCAAACAAGCAGTCGGGTCTATAAAAGACCACTAGATAGCTACATTCAATCAAGTATGCGATCATATTCAACACCCTTCCGTGTTCCCGAATAGCGCAACTCTAAAAGAGATTAAAAAAGAAAAAAATTGAAAAACTACCCACCACGTTGAGGCTCATGGCCAGTGCATGGCTGTTCCCTGTATCTGCTTCTACGAGTTCTCCGCAAAAATGAACACATCAAGGGACATAAGTATGCTAACGGGACGATTAAATGTAAACCATCTTTCAAGAGAATCATCCCGCTACTTATCAGCGCTCGGTTGACGAAGACAAAATGGATGTGTTGTTTAAAGATCGAATATATTCAGATTCGAATACCTGGTGGTAATAGATAACAGAGCATTAATTGTGTAATATTTACGGGCACAAGCGGAAGTGAATTGTAAAGCACAAAGAGACACCGACACAAAGGAAATCTAGTGACCACCGGCACAATTTGGGTATACGTGGGGTAGATGAACCTGGTACCGGCTTCCTTACCTACCATTTACCGGAGCCTACCCTAGGAAATACAGGAAATAGAAGAAATATGTCAAGGTGTCCGGTTGAATACCCAAACAAAGCGAAATGTGCAAATTTTGAAAGTCATGGAAGTAAGGAAATAGGTCAGAAGATAGATTGAAGAGAGAAGATAGAAAAATGAAATTGAATGTGCTTGCCAACGAATGCAGCCGGTTGCCCCTTTATCTTAAAGAAACTTTTGGCACGTCCCAGTTCCTACATTACTCCACGGAAAATGAACATAATAACCCTTGTGAAACACCATGCTTAACGATACGTTGATGATGAAGTGAAAAGAGGAAAGATAAAAGGAGAAAAGAAAGGTAAGAGAACGCCATTGAGTCAGCGGAAATCGCCTCACCGGCGAGCGCTAGCCAAGATTTCTACATCTTTAATGCCATAACCAAAATCAAGCAACAACGCCCTACCATCTTGGCTAGTCGCCACGATTCTCCGGTAGTCGCTCTTAGCGCTAAGGATCCAGCTGGTTGTCCAGTTGTCATAAACTGAGACATCTTCGCCGGTCTCGTAGTCGTAGACCCGTATGCTCTGATCGTAGCTGCCAGAAAGCACGCGTTTGTTAGGGGTATCGAGGAAGAGCGAACGCACCAAACCGGTGTGGCCAGTGTACTTCTTGACCACTTGACCGGTAGTGATGTCGAACTTGTAAACCGTCTGGTCATTTCCTCCAGCGAGGACGTACTTGGCATCATCGCTGAATTCCACAGCAGCAAGGCCTCGATCACCGCTCCTCAGTTCCTTGACGAAAGCCTTCGTCTTGATATTCCAAAGCATTGCAGCACCGTCACCGCTAGCGGAGACGAGAAGGTCGCCGCGCATCTGTACAGCGTTGACAGGACCCCGGTGGCCGCGGAGCTGCTTGAGTAGCTCACCGGTGTTGCGATCCCAGATGCAGATAGAGTTATCCTTGCTGCAGGAGATGATGTACCTGCTGTCGAAGCACACATCAAGAACACCAGCTTCGTGAGCATTGAGACGCCACTTGGGCTCCCAAGTCTTAATATCCCAAACGATGCAGGAGCTGTCGGAAGAGCCGGTGACGACAATCTCGTCGTCGAACTGCAAACACAAGATGCTAGCCGAGTGGTAAAAGGCCGGTTGATGGTAAATGGCATGGCCCTCTGGGGTGCCATTCACCGAGGGAATGTTGCTCTCGGTGTATTGACGCTTGATATCAAGAGTCGGAGGGGTGTTGGGCTGCGGCCGGGCCTCCGGTCCTCCAATCACCTTTAGGCATTTGTAAGTCTTCAGATCCCACACGCGGATGGTGCGGTCGCGGGAGCCAGTGATGATCTTGTTCTCGTCAAACTGACAGCAATATACACTGTCGGTGTGGCCATTGAAATAGACGGCAGCCGGGTGCGAAGACCTCCACCGGCGCTCGATTGTCCTCCTGATGTGATACATCAACTTCCAGTCCTGGTAGGACTGTGCCATGCCGGTGCCGATGCCGCCCATTTGGAGCGGTGGCGGTTCCACGTGAACTTGTTGTTCATACTGGCGGTTGAAGACAACACGCCACACATGTCGGGACTGGGCGGGTTCCCTCCAGCCGCGAGAGACGCGCTCGCAGATGGCGAGGGACGACGCATCGAGGAACGAGAAGACGTGCTCGGACAGTTCGCGGGGGAATCGTTGGACGAAGTCTGGTAGATTGCGTTAGCATGATGATAATAATCTGAACAAAATTGCAGGGGGAGAGGTACCCATCCGCGGCGGCTGTGCCACCAACTGGCCCTGGTCATCTCCGATAACACTATCCGTTTCAGACATCTGACCACATGGCGAGACCTTGGAGCGGCTGCGGGAGTGCAGGCTGAGGTTCATGGCGTTGAGCTGGTTGGCCGAATCGCGAGCGGCCTGGCCGGCGTTGTGGTCAATGTAGGGCGGGCCTAGCGATGGCGGCGGCAGAGGATTCCAGCGATCGTTGGCAGGACCCGAGACGGCGGGGCGGCGGAACTTCTTTAGTGAGCGACGGGCGCTAGCCCAGCGCTTGGGAGCTTGGTGTTTGCTGGAGGGAACGGTTTGTGAGGGCTGGAGAGGGGAGGAGGAGGCGAGCGACTCGACGTCGGCGTCCGAAGGGGGATTGGCAAACGACGGCGAACGCTGTGGGCGCATGTCGACGGTAGCTTCCTGGCTGCGGCTGGGTCCGGCGGAAGAAGCGGCTGCGCTCTGGCTCTGGCTCTGGCTTTGGCCGCGGCGGTGGATGAGGTCGCGGACGGTGCTGAGGGCGAGCTCGATGTTGTGCAGGGTCGACTGGCGGCGGTGGCTCTCCTGACGGTGGGTATCGTGCGACAGCTTTGCCTCCTTCTCAGGGCCGGCATGGTGCGAGTGGCGCCAGGCAGAGGCTTCGGCCTCGACGTCGTGAGGCCCAAAGACCTGGCTCTGCGTACGCTTGGGCGGGCGCGGGATGGCGTTGTCGGGGTCGGGGTTGGCGGACGGGTGGGCGGACTTGGGACGGAAGGAGAGGGTGGACCGCCTGCGCTGGACCATGGCGTATAAGTAGCACGAGAGCTGGGGGCGGCCCGGGCTCTAATGAGTGACTGAGGGCGAGGGCGGCGCGTGGAGGACACGAAAGGAAGGAGCGCTGGGACGGGTGGTGGAAGGAACGGCGCGGAGGCGAGAGGGCGCCGGGCTCGCGGGGCCGGGCGGTGCAGAGTGGGACTGGGAGAAGGGACAGAGGGCAGCGAGCGTGAGGAGTTGGCAGGCCAGTGATTTTATTGTGGGCGAGGGCGGTGGGTGGAGGTAATAGTGTGATGGTGAGGAGCCGTAGGGCAAGGCCAGCCAGCGATCGCTCTCGCAGCAGCCCAAGCGCTCGCACCCCCCGGCTCTGGGCGCCCCCTTCCGGCCGCCACGCCGGCCGCCTCTAGCCCGTCCTGCCTGCGCGAAACTCGCTACGGGCGCACGTCACCGGCCGGAAGCAGAGCCTTCTCCAAGCCCGCTCTTCTGTGCGCAGCACCACCACGACCACGCACGCAGCCTCTGATCGCCCGCGCTGCCCATCAGCCGCGCCCGCGCCACTGCCACGCCGGCTGCCGCTCACCGCCCGCCCGGCGAATCCGCATCCCGCCTGTGTGGCCCACTGGCCTTCGCCCCGTGCCAGTCAGCCTCGGTCCGACTCCGCTGTTGCAGAGTACACGGTAAGGAGCGCGGAGGGCCAGAGGCGCATTTCTGCCCGGCTCGCTGTCACAGTCCCGTGCCAGCCGTCGGCTCACTGATCAGGGCGCACCCTGCGTGTCGTGCTCTCAGCTCGCCAATCTGTACCTGCTCTTGCCCTCAACGAGGCTGCCGTCCTGCGCGCCACCGCCGATCTGCGCCCTGCCCTTCAGCCTCGCGTGGCCGACCCTCGTCGCCTGTCCGCTTTGGGGCCCAGCACCTACTATCCACCGCGCTGGAATGCGGTGGCCGGCGGGCAACGTTGCCTTTGTTGTCGCTGCGCATGGCATTCTTGCGCGGAGAAGGCCCTGCGCGTTGGCTGACTGCAATCTTCCGTGGTGCTGCCCCATGACCGCTCCCTCATTTCCCGCGTAGCCCGCGTAGCCCGCGTAGCCCTCCCTGTCTTCCGCCGTCACTTTGACGACGAGAGCCATGGAACTATCCTTTCATGGTGCGGATCCGCCCCGATACGGAAAGAGGTGGCTTCACCATCCGGCTCACGCCATGCCTATTCTCTGAGACCACGGTAGCACCACTCGCCGACCCGTCTGGCTCCCAATTTGCGGGGTAATTCCGAGGCCCAGCTCTGCTTCTACGTAGCAGGTGCCGAGTGTGCTATTATTTTGACGTCTGATCCGAATTACCCCGGCGTGGGAGCCGATGTTCGGATGCGGCCAAGTCTCCACCTTGACCCTCGATGACGCCCTTCCGATTGCGCCGACCCCACAATCCTTGGAGCCAAATTTAACTGCAGCTCCGTTCGTGTCCAGAACAATCCCCGGGACTGACCATCGGGCTTCTTTTGCCCAAGCCGTCGTTGTGCTCGTTGGCCCTTGGCGGGAGTAACGCAGTGCTCGTATCTCCAATGCTCGCACCAAAACCATCGAGCTATTGAACAACTTTCTTCATAATTCAAGGCATGTGTATATGTACATACATACAGACGTGAAGCCAACTTCTTACCCACGTAAACCTCAACCCAACCGCGTTGCTTCACAAGCACCATTGAAAACCCGGCGTAGAACGTACGATATCAAGGGTCGGAGCTTTCGAGCATGCCGGCCTCTTCAGCTAGCTCGTCTGACAAGGACTTCTGTCTTTTCGAAGACCTTTCACTGCCGACGCGCTTCCTTTTGCTGCCAACACCTCCGCCTTTCTTGCTCGTCCCTTCGGCAACAGCGTCGCCGGGCTCATTGTTTGGATGACCTAGCGCCGGGTTAGCTTCTCTCGCACCAAGTCCTGCTCAATAATACACACCTTCATTGCCTGGCCCATTTTTGTTGCTCTGCGTTGGTAGCAATTGTCGGATCATCGCCCGTCGCGCCAGCTCAAAGAAGCCTTTTTTCTTGTCCGCCTTGTAGGCATCCTCCATTCCATCCCCGACCACCTTTAAATAATTCAGCGATCCCTCTTTGTCGTCCATGGGAAAGATCAATCCCCCTTTGCGCCAAACCAACGGAAGTAAGTTGCCTTTTGGGTCCCTTACTCCATGAAAGTCCGATCCTACCATCCTCTCATCGTCCCCGCTTGGATTGATATCGAGCTCTTCTATCGCATCCTTCACCATATTTCGGAGTTTGAGAATGGAGGGTCGATCATCCGTATCCCACTCCAAACACTGACGGAGTATACTGGCAAGTTTGACTTCCTTGGCTCCCTGCAATGGTTGCTCTTCAATAACTGATACCCACTTGTGGCCGCTCCGACGCTTCACCGACTTATGCGTTTTTTGCAAGAGCCATTCCGATTTCCACTTCTCTAGTTCCCACAAGTGGACCCAGTGGGAGGTTCCTTGAACTCCCAAAACGTTGTCGTTAAGGTTACCATAATACCTTGCAAGAAGTCCATCATTGTAATGATAAAGTTTTCTCAACTGGTCATTAACGTGGTGGTTTGGCGGTAGGCGGCTGCTTTCTTCGCTCTTATGATGAGGGAATTCAGAAGCCTCGAAGCCTGGCAGTCTTTTCTGCCAAAGCTGAAAGATACTTACGGCAATTGCGAACACGTTCGTACGGTCCGAAAGCTCACGTGCGAAGGGCACACCAAAAGGACGATGGTCACGTTGCTCCTACAAGATGGTTAGAACCTACGCATATGGATGGAGGCTGTCACTTCGGCTGTTGCCCCTGTCACGAAAACCACTTACCGGTGCCATATAAAGGGTTGTGCCAGAGTCAACGTAGTTTTCGGGATTGTACGGATCATCGGGGTAGGCCTCGAAGGCCAGGCCCATGTCCCCTACGCAAGGGGTCGGGTACTACATTCGATTGCGAGCCGTGTCAGCAACATGCTTTTTTCTTTTTTTTTCGGCTGTGCCATAAAGCATTAGCTTCTCACCATATTCCATCTTGCCTCATCGTCGTATGGTTCACTATCCAGGAACACATTTCCAGGCTTGATATCCCGGTGCACAATGGGTATCCAGCCAGCCTTCCTACCCCCCGTCTTTTCCACTTCCTCCGCAGGAGGTTCGTTCTCTTCCCCTCCCCACCACCCATAGTCTAGGGCCAAGCACGCCTCCGCCATGGCAAGGAAGGTGTAGAAGATAAAGTCCAGCGGGATTTCGTACTCCTCTTTCCACGTCTCCCTGAGGTCCATCGGGTATTGCAGAGTAAGACCCGGCTTGTAGGGCAGGTAGAGCCTCCATCTCCGCTGGCGAAGGTTGAGACGATAGCCGCGCAAGCTCATGAGGTATGGACACGGTGGGTTGATCTTCTTCAAATGCTCGTGAATCGAGATCTCTATCGGCAGGCCATCGCGCCAGCGGAGTGGGTCTGTCCAAAGCCATTGAGCCCTTGCCTCTTCTTCTTTGACAGCAACTGTCTGCGATTCAAAAACTGTTAGCCCCGAGCGGAACAGCTTCTTTTGTTGCCGGCCACAAATCGCTCGCACTACACCTAGCGGGCGACGACAGATGGTTCTGATGAATGGGGATAATCACTTACATCAACCACCCCGGACTCCGTTGTCTTGCGCCACAACGCCACTTTTCCGAATCCCCCCTTACCAAGCATTCGATGGAACGTCCAAATCCCACCATCATGGTTCAACACCTCTTTGCCATCCCGTGCCTCAATTTCCCCGTTCACCATTCTTTCGTAGTTCACCGCTTCGTGCAGAGCCAATTCATCTTCATTTCTTTTGGCGGGATCCCGGCTGTGACCTTTTCGTCCCGGCTGGGATCGAACGCGATATTGACGTTGAATTGGAAATGGTTCGGACAAGTGGCCGGTGGGGTCGTTATCATCGCCGTCGGTAGATGGCGGGGAAGGAATGTGGGCGAGGTTGGGCCAATGCCTTCTCTCGCGGGCATTGCTGTTTAGAAGCGCGTTATCCTTGCGGAGTTCGGTGATTTGGGCTTCGAGGTCCTCGATTCGGTTGGTTTGCGCGGGATCTGGAGCCGACGGCCCCCCCTCTGAACCACCCCCGGTTGGACCTTCTTCTCCGGAGCCCTTTTGTTCTAAGCTATGATACTCTGAGCCATGTTCTTCTAGGGCCTGTTGTCCTGAGCCCCCTTCTCCTGAGCCATGCTCTTCCGCATTTTCACCTGAAGCGTTCTCAGTGTGAGCTTCCCCATCCTCTTCCGGCGCAGTGTACGTCGAAGGATCGTTTAACAAATCTCTCAGGAAATCCTTTCGCGTTTGCTCGTTCTCGCGGTTCTTCTTGTAGGCAGGTGGTACGGCATGAGGAATTTTCCATTCGAATGGTGTTTCCTGTTTGCCATCGTACCGCCTTTTCTGTTCATGGCTGAGCACAGTGTACCATAGGAACTCAAGACAGCGTTTGGTCTGCTCTACAACCGTGTCAGATTATCAAAAAGCTCGTGATTAGGCGCTTCTATTGCTGCGGACTTACTGGAGTCCCATTGTGGCCTTATCTCTTGTATATGGGCAGAATGGGCTTGCTCGAAACGGATCTTATGGCGACCTGGGAGTCGGCCTGCCATGGCGACTTGCTATGTAGGGGTTGTACAGCTGAATCCCAGGAGCGTGTAAGATAGGTCGATGAGACGATGAAGATAGGCAAGAGGATCTGTCAGAAGGAAAGGAATGGGCCAGTTCTTTTACGGTGGAACGTCTTTGCTCTTTGTTGTCGGCTTTCTTAGTGCATGAGGGAGCATGCGCCGGAAATGGGCCTGTTGCATCACTGAATAAAGACATCTGAGCCAATAATGAATGAACAAACACGTCAACTATATGGTTCCAGGAAAGCCGCACAGCCCGTGGTACGAACGAACAAAGCAGGAACCCGGCAAGCGAGAAACACATGAGAAATCATGATGGTTTCTTCATGCAGCCGCTCAAATCATGCAAGCTCTTGAAAGGCACAGCTGAAATCAATGCCAAATCCAAATTGCACATGATCGGGTCTCACGTGCCTTGTCGACACAGCATCCCTTTGATAGACATGGACCTCGAGACGGACAACGACATGATGTGAGGAGAGCTCAACGGGTGGTGTTTCCAGAGTGGGAGTAAGATGCAGGAGGGACCAGGACCCAGGCCATGAAAGGATTGGAGCGGATGAAGTTCGACGGTCCGAGAGCAGATCTGGGTTTGGCGATCCATTGAACGGGACCGACTTAGTAGGTGGCCCGGGCGCCACCGGGCCGACGATGATCCGCCGCGTCGGCACAATCGCTCTGAATTCGACAACGCGCAAAACTTCAACTGCGACGCGAGACGACCTCCCTCTTTCGACCCGACCGCTCCTCCCGTCGAACAACAATCCGCAACCATGTCGGCCGCCCTGAACAAGATCGCTCCCAACAGCCCCTCGAGGCAGAGCCCCTCCGAGATCGAGACCAGCATTGCCAATGCTCTCTACGACCTCGAGCAGAACATCCCGGACATGAAGGCCTCTCTGCGCCCTCTCCAGTTCGTGTCCGCCCGCGAGGTAAGATGACACCGCGCCGAGCGACGCTTTCGCACAACACGCATCTCGTCCAGCTGTGGCCAGACAAGACATATCGGAACAAATCGAAGAGGCGGTGGGCACTGGGCGGCAACATTTTGCTGACACCAGGACTCTTATAGATTGAGGTTGGCCACGGCAGGAAGGCGGTTGTCATCTTCGTCCCCGTCCCCCTTCTCCAGGGCTGGCACAAGGTCCAGCAGCGGTATGCAGCCTCTCCCCACATTCCTCACTCCTCGTTTCGTGCTAATCGGCCCCCAGCCTGACCCGCGAGCTCGAGAAGAAGTTCTCTGACCGCCACGTCCTGATCGTTGCTTCCCGCCGCATCCTGCCCCGCCCCAAGCGCTCCAACCGCTCGCGCTCCAACCAGACCCAGAAGCGTCCCCGCTCGCGCACTCTGACTGCTGTCCACGACAACATCCTCCACGACCTCGTCTACCCCGTCGAGATCGTCGGCAAGCGCATCCGCACCAGGGAGGACGGCTCCAAGGTCCTCAAGATCATCCTCGACGAGAAGGAGCGCGGCGGCGTCGACTACAGGCTCGACACCTACTCTGAGGTCTACAAGCGCCTCACTGGCAAGGGTGTCAACTTCGAGTTCCCCCAGAGCAACGTCTCTGAGTACTAGACGACTTATGGGTGAGGGGAGTTGATTGTTTCAGCATGCTGCATGTATGATGGAGCATCAGTTCAAAAAGGGCCGTTCTTCCGGAAAACAGGGTCTGGTTCGGATAGTCTTCTGGGAGTTCATCGCACGCCGTGCCAAGTGCACGCCGTGCTAGGATACCAATGGTCAAAAAGTTTACCACTAGGCGGTCCAAATCGTGTTCCCATGCCAAGTTGTGACAAGAAAGTACTTTTGGATTCAGGATGTCAGGCATAGCTACTATATACCCACTGTAATGCCTAGGCGACATATTTGCGCTCATTCGCGGTCCAGCTCGGGATAGTGGCGGTAGAGGCCCTCGGAGTACTTCAAGCGCCTGTCACTGGCGAGGTACTCCTTCAGACCCTTTTCTTCCTTGATCCCAGGATAAAACTTCTCGAAGATCAGCGGGAACTCTCCTTTCCGTGCTTCAAGCTCCTTGGGGAAGGCATAGAGTAGGCTACAGACGTCAGTCATCTTCAGTTCAATGCTCACATGCACTTTGGGATTGGCCGGTAAATGTTCCCCGCGCTTCAACTGATCACTCAAAACACTTACCCGTCAACAACCTGCCAAACCGTCGTGTCCGCGTGAGACAGCTTATCACCCACAAGAAACTTGCCCCCGCCCAATTCCTCGTTGCCCTTCAACGAACGCTCGAAGTAGCTGAAGAACTTGGGGATCCTGTTCTCCCGGAAGTCCTTCGCTCGCTGCTTCGCCGCCTCCTTCTGGTCCTCGTAATACAGCGACACGGCAATGGGGTGATGCGAGTCGTGCGTCTCGTTGCTCAGGTCAAGCGCGGTCAGCACGATCTGGTTGGCGTGCAGGGCATCGGCCTCGTCGGCGGGGGCCAGGCCGACCTTGGGCGCGAGGTACTGGATGATGTTGGGCGTCTGGGCAATGACCAGGGCCTTGCCGCCCTTGCCGGCGCCGGGGACGCGCAGCGCGGGCGGGGCGAAGACGGGCGGGTTGCCGTCGGCGTCGCCGGTGCTGGTGGGCGCGCAGGTCGCCAGCACGGCGTCGTAGCCGGCCTTGCCCTTCTCGTTGGCCGCGTCGCTGTACGGCGTGCCTGCCGCCTCGAGCACCAGCCGGATGTACTCGCCCCGGCCCGGGATGCCTGGGTGGTAGAGCAGCTCGTAGGTGGGCTGCGTGCGCTGGCGTTTGGCTTCCGGCGCGGACATTGTGGATGCGAGACGTGTGGGGTATATGGTGGGGTTGTGGTGGGTGCTTCGACGTCGGGAGCACGCGTCTAGGGGCGTTGGGGGTGGGAATGTGCGGGTGAAGCTGGAGTAGGCGGCAGTGAAGCTTGGGAAGGTGCCTGGAGAGCAATTGACCTGGCGAGAAGTGGTGGGAGAGAGGAAGACGCAAGGGTGGGCGGGATGGAGGGGCCGCTTTGTACTTGGTGGGCGGAGTGAGACGGGAGCAGGTGATGTGGGGAGGGTCGTGTTTACACAGCGTGACGTCAAGCGGCGGGATGGGAGAGGCGCTGCGTTCCGTCCCGAGTGGGACAGGACGGGTTGGAGCTTGGGTGCATGGGCGGGCATGGTGTGGGCTCAGGCTGGGGGCGGGCCCAGGCTGGCTCAGGCTGGCTAACGGCGGGGACGGGGCTGACTGAGCGGTAGGGCTTACACATAGAGGCCGGCAGGGCAACAACGTTCAAGGGCTGCAGCCTGTGGCCCCCGCACCGGTGACAGCTCAGCTGGTGCTGGCCTTGGCCGCGGACAATAAAGACGCGCTTGGGCGCTCCAGACACGATCCCCGGGCCGGGCTTGCGGTGGTGCTGTGATTTACAGTCTTAGCGCTCACGGACGTCCCGCGCGCGCGTCGTTTCACTTAACTCTGGGAAATTCAATTAAGCTTGCCCACCTAGCCACTTCCCGACCCAACCACACCACCATCTCTCACCCGCAAAGCGCGCTCGCGAATGTCAGCCTTCAAGGCGCCAACAGACACCATGAATGGCGACTATTCCATCCTGCCCGCTCTAGAGCAGAAGCTCGAGGCTTTTCGGCGCTCCGACCAAGAGCGCGATGCTCTCCTTCAGGTATGCTGCCACGCCGCAGCACACGCCTCGCAGCCCTCACGCCTTTCGACGTGTCCATGCCCTCGCTTTCCGCCGAGTCTTTTGCTCTGATGTCTCGTCCTGGCGCGCCACTGACGCGTCCGCAGGAAATCGTGCGCCAGTATGAGAACCTAAAATTGGTTTTCAACGAGAAGTGCGCCGACTTCGACAACGAGGTACAGGCGCGTAGATATTGGCAGCAGCAGTTTTCCGAGGCCAGCCGGGTGCTTGCTATGACCCGCCAGCAAGCAGACCATTCGCCCTTCGTTCTAGCCCTAATAGACGGCGACGGTGCCGTCTTCACCGAGGCCCTGCTGCGCGCTGGCGCCGACGGCGGCTCGGACGCCGCCCACAAGCTTCACAGTGAAATAAGGAACCACATATTGGATGTTTATGAGGGCTCGGCCGGCAGCTGGTCTATCATGGTGCATATCTATGCCAACCTGGAAGGCTTAAGCAGGAAATTAGCCTCGGTGGGCATCATCAAATCGCCCCAGGAGCTGCACGTCTTCGCCCGGGCCTTTAGCTTGCACCAGCCGCTGTTCAATTTCATCGACGTCGGCAGCGGCAAGGAGAGGGCCGACCACAAGATTAAAGGTACGCCCAGCTGAGCTGACTTCTTCATTGCAGCTGTCGCACGGAGGGGTGGTTTCCAGCTGATCCGAGGCCACCCCGCCCTCGCTCAGCCTTGGGTAGTACTGACACAATCGCCAGAAATGATGCGTGTGTTCATCTCCAACATTCAGTGCAAGCACCTTATTTTTGGCGGATGCCACGATAATGGTTATCTTCCTAACCTCGAGTATGCATCACACCCGCCTGCGCGCTGGCAGATGCAGTGCTGATGAGTGTGCCGCAGCCCTTACAAGCACGACCCCGCCCTTGCCAACCGTATTTCGCTGTTGGAAACAACGCCGGCCACGGCTGGCTTTATTTCGCTTAAGTTCAAAACCGTGAACTTCACCTCTGTCTTCAGGGCCGACGAGCTCCCAGAGTATCGTCTGCCGCCGCCTCCGTCCCAACCGCCTGCTCCCGTCAAGACAGTTTCTCCCGTGCAAACCGTTGCTTCCCCGCAGTCAGCAACCTCTCCACTTAGCAATGGGCTCCGCAGCGGAACGCCCAGTACGACGTCGTCTTCGTGGGCTACGGTTGGGAAGTCAGGAATGACCGGCAAGAGCATCTCCATTGCTCCCTCTAAGCCAAAGGAGAAGAAATTTGTTTTCCTCAACGCCTATGATCAGCGTATCGACGAGAAGCTCGCCAAAGTTGAGCGCGGTGCTCTCGAGCGCTTCCACGCAAAGATCGCAAAGCAGAAGATGTGCAACGAATACCATTTGAAGGGCGCCTGCACCCTAGGCCCCACTTGCCCTTACGGCCACGGCGAGAAGCTGAGCCCCGTGGACCGTCTCGCTCTGCAGCACAAAGCCAGGAATATCCCGTGCACTTTCCTGAGCGATTGCCGTGAGGTCAACTGCTACTATGGGCACAATTGTCCTTACGATGAATGCACCCGTGGTGACAACTGCTACTTTTCCATGACCCACGACATGGATAGGGTAAGGCATTTCCGCTTCGCATGCCTCCCACGAGGACAATGGCTGATATCATGGACAGGTGCCCCGGATGAAGATGTTCGAAGACGGTACTATCGAGATCCTCAATTAAACGTAGCGACAGATCTAATGTGGCTGGGTTCATACTTTTGCTTGGCCGGATCCTGGGGCTGAGCCACCAGTGAAAAATTGACAGATGGTGGGGATCTGCATGCCCGCATTACCACCTCATGACCTGGATGGCCTATTGGTCCTCCAGGGC
This sequence comes from Diplodia mutila, assembly GCA_022560015.1. Lineage (NCBI taxonomy): Eukaryota > Fungi > Ascomycota > Dothideomycetes > Botryosphaeriales > Botryosphaeriaceae > Diplodia > Diplodia mutila. The sequence goes on from JAFISB010000020.1 coordinate 174,118, forward strand.
TGGTAAATAACAACATATCACCTTACGTCTACACTCCCTCTTTCCTTTCGGGGTTGGCGGCGGTTTATCGTTCTGCTATTGCGGTCCATTTCACTTACAACCTAACTTCTTAACAAAAATATGGGGGAACTTTAGTACTATCGTTTTGCTTTGGAGGGTGCTGGACGGTTGATTAAAATTGATGACTAGCTAGGGAATCTTCCTAATCAGAAGTAGCCGCTCGCGTGAGATTCACATGCGCAAAGAAGCGCTCGGAAGCAGCCAAGGAGAAAGTTAAAGCCAAAGTATTATATGATAGCGCAAAGGTACACAAATTTGAGTTACAGATGGCAGAGCCTTTGGACAATTTGAAGAAGCATTGTAGTTACGAGTGTACCCATCCCCCTTTAAGTATCCTTCTCATGCACCGGCAACACCGCTCCCTCATCCCCCTCCCCCTCCCCCTTCTCCGTCCTCATCATCGCTCCCCACCCCCTCTCAGACCACGCCACCCTCACCCCCACCACCGCCTCCCCAACCCCGCCTCCAAAGCAAAACAACCACCCCACCAACGCCCCCGAGACCGCAACCGCCACGGTCCAAAACACCCAGAACAGATCCCCACCGTCCGCGGCGAAGCGGCCGGACATGGAAAAGACGCCGGCGACGACGGAAAAGGGGACGAGGGTCGTGGCCAGCGCGGTCAGCCGGCCCACGCTGCGCGCCTGCCCGTTGGCCAGCAGGCTCTGCTCGATCGAGGCGCGCTGCTCGTACGTCGCGAGCGTGGCGGCGAAGCGGGCGTGGAGGGCGTGGGCGCGGGCGCGGAGGGCGTGCCAGGAGGGAGTTTCGCGTGAGCGGGTGTTGTCGTGGTGGTGGGTCGTGTGTGAGTCGTCGGGGGGACGAGAGGTGGTGGTAGAGGAAGCCGACGTCGTCGTCGTCGTCGTCGTCGTGGGGTAGAGCGTGCGGAAGATGTCGTCGATGTCCCTCATGCGGTTCATGACGGTCATCATGTGGTAGGTCAGCGCGTGGAAGCACTCGCGCCGCCACCGGCTGTCCCACGCCGAGTACCACGACGAGCCCGAGGCGTAGCGCGCCTTGCTGAGGCTGATCTCGCCCCAGAAGTGGTGGTAGTCGAGCTCCTTGGCCCGGATCATGCCTTGCCAGCTGGAGAGGATGAGCTTGCGGATCACGTCCGTTGCCGAGCGCGGGTCCGTCGCCGTATGCTCGTGGTAGGTGTAGGCGTGGAGGAGATTGTCGAAGAAGGAGAGGCTGAGCGGTCTTTCCGGGGGGCTCTCCCATTGCTGAGGATCTTCAGGGAGCCTTTTGAGGGAGAAACGAGCGGGAATGGGCACGCGGTCGTCGCCCAAGTCGGAGTGCTGAAGAGTGATATTGTGCACTGGCTGGTCCGATGGCGGCGTCATGTGCAGTTTGTGGATAACGTTCCGGAGTACGGGGTCAACAAGAAGCAGAGCTGACAAAGTCTTAGCCGACTATATGGCAGTTGATTAACAGAACGTGATACTACCTGTCCATGAACTATCGGAATCACTTGTGGACCAGAAAGACACCAGGTGGGCACTAGGGTGGAAGGCCCGGTCTCTGTCCAGGTATTGCATATTCCGATTCAGAACAGTGTCTTTTCCGACGTAGACACCAAAAGCCTGCTCGGGATGAGGGTCGACTTTATGCAATTGGAATGTTTTGATCCTCCAGTATTGGTCATCGTTATGGGCGAGGCAATCTTCATCGACGATGTCATCCACATAAGGCCCAGCTGCATGCGCCAGAAATACAACTGGAGGCACTCTGATATGTGCTCCAACGACATTGACGTAACGCTGATCAAGGTCTTCGAGAATGATCAGGCGGTTTGTGGCTGATGCTGACGATGAAGTCGCTGGGCGTGGTCTGTTCAACCATGCGCGCAGATCTTCGGCATTTTGCGCTTTGTGAACCACTGGTTTCTGGGAGCCAGAAAACTCTATGATAGCAGCTGAGCCTTTTTCGCCCCCATCCTGTGCGGTTGACCAAGGGTGCTGGTGGGTCGACGGAAACAGCAACCGTTTGGTCTCAAGTGCCAGCCTTATGTAGTGCTTCTCTCGGTGGAAATGTCTCCCTACGGCTTCAGGTGGATCAGCCCTACTCACAAGAAAGATTTGCGAATATTACCATCACTCATCGTATAACTCGTCTGCTGTAGGTATCAGTCAAGCTGGCTTCACTGCAGCTAAGAGAGGGTTTCAAAGAAGAATACCAATAGCAAAGGTTCCGGGCTATCATTCGGCCAATTTAAATCGGTGGTTAAAGCCTTCCGGGTCAAGTCATGATTGAATAGTGAGCCACGCTGGCATGGCTGAATTCAATAAAAGCGTTGATTGGAGGGTTCGCAACGTCGGTGACGAAAATGGTCAGGCCCGGGGCGAAGTGCAGGCGCCACCACAGCCATTATCACCGTGGAACTTGTGATACGAATACGCAACTGACAGGATGCATGATGCAAAACACAAAGCGACTGGGTGAGCAAAAAGAAAAAAAAGTAGTATCAAGACCGTAAACAAGAAAAGAAATTGACAGTTGAGACTACACCGGACATTAGGAGTTGGACACATTTGAAGGGGCGCATGCCAACTGATTTAGAATTCTCAATGTGTCTGGCCGTAAATTCTACCTCTTTATGCAAATAGAATGCTAGGATATGCTCGGAAAGAGTTGAAACCTCCGTTAAAACCACCATACGCCCCAAAGCATATGGGCAGCAAATAACGAGGCCAAATTTGAACAAGTGCTTGCCATTTTCTTACGGTCCATTATATTTTTCACGACCATAGAAGCCTCGGATTTGCAGCAGTCCCGGTTCTCGGAGGATTCGCGTCATTCCGACGTCCGAGAGGCCAGAGCTCCTGCCCTCCCGTCTGCCGCGGCCCGCCGCACCACCACCTCCAAGCTTCTGGAAGCTCCGCCCGCACCACCAGCCCACCACGAGCCCATGTCCCTGTCGTACCAGACTTTTCCATCCTCCATCTCCCCCTCCGCCGAACCAAGCGCCGGTTCAATTCCCGAAGAAGAAGCCCACCTCATCCGCCGCGACCCACCCACCACCACCACGATTGATTCCTTATTCACCACCATGCCTGGGATCTTCTGGACCATCGGCTCCCTCTACGGCGCTGCCAGCGTCGCCTTCGGCGCATTCGGCGCGCACGGCCTGAAATCCCGCATCGCCGACCCCCAGCGCATCGCGAGCTGGAACACCGCCGCGCACTATCAGGTACGTACAGTACATGTACATAAATTACCACCACACCCACGTCTCCCATACCCAATTCAGACAAAAGGAAGACGATTCAAAAATCACCCTCATTCACTCATCCATTCACCGTTTCACTCATCGTCTCGCTCACCAAACCACCCCGCAAAACAAGCTCATCCACTCCGGCGTCATCCTGCTCGCCTCGGTCGCCGCGCCGCAGAACAAGCTGGCCATGACGCTGCTGACGGCCGGCGTGACCATGTTCTCCGGCTCCATCTACCTGCTCGTCCTCGACCCCGCCCGCTTCCGCGCCCTCGGCCCCGTCACGCCGCTCGGCGGGCTGTGCATGATCGGCGGCTGGGCCGCCCTGGCCTTTGGCCGCGGCAGGGTGCCCATTCCGCCGAGGTCTTGAAGAGAGAAGGAGAGATTGGTGGTGGGGTGAGATGTTAGAGTGGAGGAGGAGGAGGAGGAGAAATAAACAATCAAGGGCGTGGAGGAAGTGTGGTCATGCGGTTTATATGGAAAGACGAACGAGAGTGTTGTATGTGGTGCTCTGTCCCCCCCCCCCCCCCCTTCGCGTAGATGCGGATAGGCGAATCCGGCGTTGGACGGGGCGAATGGGTGGGTGGCATGCAGAAGTATATATATCCATGTCAACAGGCATTGTGCTACAGGTGAGTCGTAATTAGAAGCATCATACTGAACCAGCCGGAGAGTTTCACTCTACGCATGATGAGTGAAGCACTCGTGTCACTCACTCAACATTTGATCTGGCGGCGACCCCGCTTACTCCTTCCTTCCCCGCTCTGTTGAGACACCCAACTTTAGGACTGCTTCAAGAAACCCATTGATATCGCGTAGATACTTTTAAACCGTGCTCCGAGAACCCGTTTTTCTAAAACTACAAGAATAACCAGCCTGCTCAACGAGTAGAAAGAAAATTGGAGGAGGGTAAAGAAATCCCTGAAAAAAAAAACAAAAAAAAGGAAAATGGACGGGGTGGACAGCGTGCCACAAAGAAAAAACGAAAATACTAATTGGGATGCCCTTCAGTAATACGGAAGTGCTTGTGCCCTGGGCCCTTCAAGTGTTGTTAACCCATTTGCTCCAATAACTTGGTGTTTCCCAGACCGTGCGTTTATCCCATGTGCTCTCCTGGCACGACGCAATCCGCAGCTTTAGCTGCTCAAACTCCAAAGTAGTCAAAAGAGATTCCTATGTTCCGGCCGTGAGTGTGAGTCGGGGGGTATTTCGTGATCAAAGGAGAAAAGTGAAGGGCGGGTAGGCACAGTCCGCCAGGGAGGTGGGGTCCTGATATCAGTGCTAATGGAAGATGCTGACGTGCTGAGCGCTTAACAAAAAACCCGCTGATGCAATTCCCGAAAAAGAAAACAAGGCCTTGAACTTTGCATGCCTGTTCCGTAACCACCAACTCCCAGTCTTTTTCTAGGTCATCTTGACCGATCGAGAAGACTGCTGCCAATCCGAATGCATAAGATAAGAACTTCTTCGCACAAAAGACAAAGATTCCAAAGGACGGCACGGTCCAAACCACGTTGCGTGCAATACACATGCATCGCAAAGAAATACGACAACGATTGGAAGGAAATGAGAGGGAAAACATTCAGCCCAGCACTTCACTGCCGTCGCCAAAGTCTTCGTCCATCTCCTCGCCAATAGCAGTTGCACCCATCATGGCGGTTACTTGCTGGTGCACATTGACATTGACCACCATGTCGGCATCGTCGCCATCGTCGTACATGGTACCATCGGTCTCGTATGTCGGGTTAGTCTCTTCCTGGTTGAGGTGGTCGCGCAACCGAGCGACTCCGTTACCAGAGAACACACAGAAGACATCACGTTGGTGCTCGTTGAATTCTATGGAAAAGATCAGCATTGGCAACAATGGATGGGCTTGACGTGGCATACCTGGTGGTGCCTCACGGCAGAATACCAAGAGGTCCTCGCGCAGGAATGCCTGCACGCCCGTCAAACTCAAGTGAGTCAAACGAGGGCAGTTATTGAGCAAAGCGTGAATCCCCTGCGGATGAACGTCAGCACAGTCCTGGGAGGTCATGCACGGGCATCTTACATTGAGCGTTAGGAGCGTGCAGTAGCTGAGATGCACACGTTCAAGAGAGCACGGGACTGCTTGCCCGTTCGCACCTTGATGCCTTTGTCTGGCGAGTGCCGTGATGCTCTTGTCGGTGATGTTGCCGCACTTGACCAGGCCGATCCGCTTGAGCTTTGTGAGGGTTGAGAGCTGTTCGACAGACTTGTCCGTCAGATTCTGACAGCAGGCGAGATCAATGTAGCGGATGCGCGTGCACATTCGAATCAATTGCTGGACGCCAGTGTCGGTGATGCGCGAACAGTGGCCGAGGTGGATGTAGTGGAGGTTCTTGCCAAGCTTCGTGATCGCCGCGACGGCACGGTCGGTGATCTGGCGGCATTTGGCCAGGACAAGGTTACGCAAACGTGGGGCAGCCGCGATGATCTTTTGAACGCCAACGTCGTTGAGCTCTCCACAGTCGGTTAAATCGAGAATGCGGAGGCTCTCGTATGTGGCGTCCGGCGGCAAGTTGAGGAAGGCGTGGTCCGTGATGCGGGTGCAATGCGCGAGACGGAGTTCTCGGAGATGTTTACCTTCTCTAACCAGGGCCGTGACCGAGGCATCTTCCAGGTTCCGGCAGTTTTCCAGGTCTATCTCCAGGATGTAGCGGCAGTTATTGGCAAATGCCATGACAGCGTTGTCGGTGATCTGGCTGCAGTGGTTGAATTTGAGCTGCCCATCACGGTTAGTGCAAGTAACCGCGAATGGCAAATGAAAAAGCTTACCCTCTTCACATTCCTGCAGCTGCGAGCAACAGCTTCCAGAGATTCGTCACTGATCTTTCTGCACCCGCTGATGTTCAACCCCTGGAGCTTCAAGCAATTCTTCGCGAGAGCGAACATGGTCCGGTCCGTAAGGTTCTCCAACTCGGTTACATCCAAGGCTAGAAGGCTACGATTGCCTTCCAACATGGCCTCAAGGCTGAGGTCGGTGAGCTTGACACACTTGGTCAAGGTCAGGCGCTCGATCCTCTTGCAGCTCGAGAAGGGCTGCAGAGTACCGTCGCTGACCTCGACGCCGAGCGTTGAGAGATTGAGTCTCTTGACCAGAGTCTGGTAGTCAAAGTAGCTATCCACCTTCCTAATGGCCTGGACCACAATGTGTACGCTTGGCCATTTGTTGGTTTGTGGGCGGTGCCACAGTAGGCCTACACTATTCCGCGCCCAGTCCTTGGACACGAGCATACACGACTTCAGATCGGCGGGGGACGAGAGCTTTGCAAATATGGAGATCATAAGCTCAGCGGGAAGTCGGCTGATAGGCGAGAGACGACATCTCTCTTCCATCTCGCGGGCATAGGTCTCTTCCTCGGAGGTGGAAGGAGCGATGGACGACTGGGAATCGTTGGCCTGCAACATGAAGGAGTCGTTGTCGTCGTCGGGGCAGCGCTCGGGCGATGTCGAGGCAGAGGATTCAGAGCTGGCACGGCCGCCAGAGAGGCGCTCTTGCCGTCGAGACCGGGACATTGTGTGGGCGCGTGGGGGAGTCGCGATGCCAGAGTCAGGGTGGAGGGACGCGAACAAGGGTGTCGCCCGCCCGCCGGTGGGGGTCGAGCTGGACGGAGTGCTCGCGAACGATTCCAGGGTGGCGGCTGCGTGCGACCGGGCACGCCGTGTTCTCGTGGGAGGGGGGTATGTGTGGAGGCAGAGTGCTCTCCGGGGAGCGCAGGCGATCTCGGACGGGTAGGTCCGACCAGGCGGGATCGAGGGGAATGGGCGTGTCGGCGCTCGGCTGCGAGGGGCAGAGTGCGGGCTTTGCGGGGAGGTGAGGCCTTCGGGCGGTGACCGGAGAGGAGGGTGTTGTTTGGAGGAAGGGTAGGAGGAGGCTATTATGCAGCGTCTATGGCCGACGCGCGAAGGACCAGTGACATAGGCTGAGGCGTTGCAGGCGTGGCAGGGACTGCGCTAGCTGCGAGGCCGTGCGCGGTCGGGAACGGCGGGCAGACGGGCGTTTCCTGGCGGCGGTAGACGATGGAATCGAGCGGCGCGGGAGCTGCGAGGTCAGTGACGGGCTGCGCTGGGCGGGTCCTGCAGGCGCAGGAGAGGTGTTGAGCGGGCTGGACGTGCTGGGATCCCCGCGAGCTGACTGCTGGGCTCCGACTGGTGCTGTGCAGGCGCCGAGCAAGAAACCTCGATCTGGAGCCAGAGCAGGTGACAGGTGATCGCGCGCGACAACTCACCCGCCCACTGCCCGCCGTTCTGGCAGCCTCGCTCACGTCGTCACATTACACTCCTTCAGTCCTGCCGCGCTTGCCCAGCGTGGCGCTCTGGGCGCCCAACGTTGCCTCGTTTCGATCCGCCGCCGCTCCGCGATAGCTTCGCCTTCTAGAGCATACCTCTGCGCCTTCTAGCAGCTCTGCCTCGTACGAGCTTCCTCCGACGCATCCAAACTTGCTTTATTGCTTTTATCTACGGCGTTTGCTTCGCCTTCGTCGTCATCGCTCACAGCAGAAAGGAAAAGCAAAGCCTCCACCATACGTCAGCCGCCGCCCCCGGCTCTCTGCTCCTTAGCAGCCCCGTTTCCCGCAGCGATGGCATTGGCATCAGCGCGCATAGAGGGGAAGGTGCTTGTTCTGAAAATTGCTTCTTCCGGCGCCATTGACATGAGCCGGGAGCTGCCTCCGTGAACTGTTGGCTGGTTGCGTATTACCCGTGCTGACCTTGCGTCGTAAAGTTCTCATCCGTCTACCCTCTATTGCAACGTCGCTGCCGAGTCCGTGGGGAACTGGACCCTCCAATCTCTCCGCATTCTTTCGCTTTTTCTTCACGGGCAAATGCTCGACTGTCTCTGCACCACTTGCATGCTGCATTCGATCCCACTCAGTGCAGGATTGCTGTTTGTGGTAATGTCTCCGGGCTCAGACTACTAGACCCTAGCTGTGCATCCCCGGTTACACTGATGTTTGGTTTCGACTCGCCTTCATGCAAGCTCATGCAACACACCACTCGCCGTGTTGAGTTGCTACAGCACTGTCCAGACGCGACGCGCTTGGGTCTGCCAGGACGCAGCGCGCGAGCTCGTCGAGGTATGCGCTGTCAGACACAGGAGGCGGAATGCGGAGTCTGTCTCACGGCCGGCGCGCGCGGAGGCCGGTTCAAGTCAATGGCCGCTGCACTCTGCAGAATGGTAGGAGCCACAGTAGGGCTTAGCACCGGCGCCGGGTGCCGGGTTCCCAGCGGTGTCGCGGCGGCGCAGCTGTCGGATGGCGATGCCGGGCACGTGTGGCGGCGTGGACGAGTGACCCATTGGGCGTCTCCACTGCGCGGCCAGCGTGCTTCGGTAGCGGGGCGCGTAGGCGGTGGGATGCGCAGCTGGGCGCTGCGAATGGCGGGCGGCGCAGCGCATGACGGGCCCGCGCCGCACGAGTTGCAGGCACGCAGGCGGCACGCCGACCAGATCTCCCCAAGGGCGGTCTGTCTGTCGGTCAAGCAATCGTCCCGCTGCAGTGTTGCCTGCGCACCCGCTCCTGTGGCCGAAGCCCCTTTTCAGTGGCCAAGGCTGATTGGGTGCGGACGGGCTTGGGCGTGCTGCTGGTCCTCGAGCGGGCGATCGTCGCCGAGATCCAACGGTTCCCAAGCACCTCCAGTGGCTGCCCTGCCGCCTCAGACCCGGACGCAACACCCAGCTTCCAAGCCAACCCTTCGCGGCGCTGCAGCTGTGTTGCCCGCGACAGCCCTCTCCCCGGACCGCTGCCGCCCTATGTCTCCGCGCTGATCTGCCTGGCCCTCCCCTCTTGCCGCCGGGCAAGTTACCGCCGTCCCAATGACGTCTCAATACCACCCCTCGACCGTAGCCCGCCCTGGCGCCTTCCACGCTCCCCACCACGCCGTCCACCACAATGCCCCGCCCGGCACCTTCGCCTCCGGCACCAAGGTGCAGGTTGGCGGCCACCGTGTCGTTATCGAGAAATACCTCTCCGAAGGCGGCTTCGCCCATGTCTATGTTGTCAAGGTGCCCAACAAGGCGGGGGGACATGACACCGCGGTGCTCAAGCGCGTCGCCGTGCCGGACAAGGACGCGCTGGCGAACATGCGCACCGAGGTCGAGACCATGAAGAAGCTCAAGGGGCACCGCAAGATCGTTACCTACATCGACTCGCACGCCTCGCAGCTTAAGGGAGGGGGATACGAGGTCTTCCTGCTCATGGAGTTTTGCGCCGGCGGCGGCCTGATCGACTTCATGAACACCCGCCTCCAGCATCGCCTGACCGAGCCCGAGATCCTGCACATCTTCTCCGACGTCGCCGAGGGTGTTGCCTGCATGCACTACCTGAAGCCCCCGCTGCTACATCGCGACCTCAAGGTCGAAAACGTCCTGATTAACACCGAGGGCGCATCGAGGGTGTACAAGCTCTGCGATTTCGGCTCCACCGCGCCCCCGCGCCCAGCTGCCACAAATGCGGCCGAGGGGCGCTTGATCGAGGATGACATCCAAAGGCATACCACAATGCAGTACCGGAGTCCGGAAATGGTGGACGTCTACAGGAGGCAACCGATCGATGAGAAGAGCGACATCTGGGCGCTGGGCGTTCTCTTGTACAAGCTCTGCTATTACACCACACCGTTTGAGGAGCAGGGGCAAATGGCTATTCTGAATGCGAGCTACAAATTCCCGCATTACCCTCCTTTCTCGGACCGTTTGAAGACACTGATAGGTAGATGCTTTCCCAGCACCGTACTCTCGTGTCTTGCTAATATTTTTGCACAGCATGGATGTTGAAGGAACACCCGCAGCAGCGACCCAACATCTATATGGTGGTTAAGGAGGTTTGCGCCATGCGCAACAGGGATTGCCCTATCAAAGACGTGAGTTTTCCAGTACCTTTTCGAGACTGCAAACTAACAGTGCGCAGATATACTCCAACAGGACTCAATCCGAGACCCGCAAGAACCAGCAGCTCCCGTCGGCTGACCCCAAGGCTGCGTCTCCGGGGCCCACAATCGGAATTTCCAAGGCTGCGCCTGTCCAGCAGGTTCAAGTGCTCCCAGATATCAAGCCCATGCGGCGTGGAAGGCCAACGGCGCCGGCCCAGCAAAGCACTGCGGCTCATCATAGTCCATCTCCTATGAGGGGTACGGGGGGTGCAAATGACCCTTTCGCGGCTTTGGATTCTACCTCGGCGCCTGTCAGAGCCGCCGCTGCCGACGAATTGGCGCAAAGATTCCCGTCCCTGGACGAATTCTCGCTGCTTCATGACAGGGGCGGTAAATTCCAGTTCTCCAGCGATTCCCCTGTGGAACCTAAAGCAGAGGCTGTTCAAAAGCGCGTCGCGGAAGCGTTGGCGGAGGAGGCGTTTTCAATGCCGAGTCATCACCAGCCAAAGAGGGAGCCGCCAACATCAGCAGTTTCTCCTGCGATACCATCCAGGTCGGATTCGTTGAGATCAGCTCAGACGATTTCTCCAAATCAGAGGGCGGAGTCTAGGCAAACTCAGGCCTCTCAGATCCACCAACCTCAGCCACAGCGACCTTCGATGATCTCTACTGGCATTCAGACCTCGCCTCCTGGTTCACCAGCTCTGAAGCCTGAGCCTGCGAAGTACGAGCCTCCCAAGTATCCAGAGGTTAGCCAGCGGCCTATTTGGCGAGTACCGCAGCAGTCAAGCCATCACAGAGCGATGAGCCAGCCAAGGTCCTCGGAAGACGACCGGCGCTCGACACCATCACTATTGAAGCCCGAGGCAGGTCCGCCTCTCACACAACGACCCGGCTATCTGGACATGCATCGATCCAAGTCGCAGACGGCGACTTTACAGCTTCCACAGTCGCCTGCATCATCTAGGCCTTCCTTGGAAGGATCGAGGCCGTCGGGTATGGATCTCACGGATCCCATCAGTCGATCGAAGTCAGCCAATTCTAGGGCCAGGCCTTCAAGTGTGCACGTAGAATCCAACTTGGATTTCTTACGTGATCGCGAGGCTTCACGGAAGGGCGACAGAGTCACTAACCTAATTGACACGGAATCGGAGCTCAACAGGGTGAAGTCTGCTCCTACGATTGACCCCGAGTTGGAAGAGATGAACATCGCGTCGAACGTTGATTTCCTGCGAGCTTTGGAAGGGGACGATGGCTCTAGAAGGAGGGAGCATCGCCGTACGGGCAGCAACGCAAGCAAGCACTCGAAGCGATCTAGCCTGCCTTCGCTGTCCAACACTAAGAACATCCTTGCCGGAAAGTTTGGAGACGCCTTCCGCCGATTTGAAAGCAACACCAATCAACGAGAGCAACAACGCACGCCTAGCCCTGAACTTGACATGAACAATCAACAACTCACGCCAATTGCAGGCTCTGAGGTTACAGGGGAGCGAAGTGACGACGAGACTGCCATCGATGAGACGCAGGATCTGCCCGCTGAAGTTCGTCGGGAGCTCGAGCGCCGGAGACTATCGCAAGAGGAGAAACGCGTGGCGGAGGCGGCTGCTGAATATCGCAAGCGCATTGAAGAACAGGGAGAAGGCGGCAAGGGCAAGCCTGGTTCTGGCTCTTCGAAAGCCTCCACCATTCAAGACCGTGTCAAGAATTTGCTGCAGGACAACACGCAGACGTCCCCGAAGAAGCGGACGGCGGAGGGCTATGGCCGTTACACAGAGAGCGCGGCGGAAAAGGGGAAACCACCACCTCCCGTCGCCAAAAAGCTTCCATCTCTGCCGTCCGGAGCGCCACAGTCAGAGCTGACGTATCGACCTGCGCGGCCCCAACAGTCTTCTTCAACAGGCCAACCACAAGGGTCTACCACTTCCGGCTCCCCGTCGTTGTCTCAAGGAAATAAGCCGCCTCCAGCGCCGCCAAAGCCAAAGGCATTGCGGACTGGTGGCCAGTTTGAGTCCCCTAATCCAGGCAACTTCCCTCCATCGCCCCAAAACCAGAAGCCTCCCTCGCGAGGAGGCCGCCCGGCTGACGGCGCCACGGGCATGGACAATGGCTTGGGAATCAACACCGAAGACTGGGAGGCGAATTTCAGCAAGAGGTACCCGAGTTTGAGCGGGCTGGAGATGGTTGAGACGGAGGTGCCGAACGGGGGTCGCTACCGCGACATATAGACACAAGAAGGAGGCGGAGAGGGGCGGGATACTGTTGCAGGCGGGAAATGGAGTTGGGATGATAGACGGTGGATATTAAGGATTTCTGCCTCGCATTGACAAGACGGTGCTGACCGCCGTGGGTGCAATCATCATGTTTGAATAGGTTTTCTTTTCTTCAAGCACAGCCAAGGCGTGAAAGTAGGGAAGCACAGATAGATGTTGCGAGAGTACCTCTAAGCGAAGCGATCGCGTCGTCGATAAGGTTCTCCCATCGTTGGGCTTCTTGTTCGGTGACATTTCGGATGGTCTTGCCGTCTCTCAAGGAATATGTGACGTGAGGACGGAGGTGGAGAGCGGACATGGAGTTGTGGCTTGGCACCGGGCGCCGCGGAAGAGCTCCGCGGTGATGACGCGGGGCTATCAGAAAATCTTGGCTTCCAATCCGCACGACACCATCTTCGCACCGCGCGCCTTCCTCTTCTTCACGGGGCTTGCCCCTTGTATATATATCGCCCATCGCGCTTTCGAGATCGTGCGGATCCCTCGGCAGACGGTGTCTCGGTCATAAGACCGGTCAAACACACCGCCTTAACCTTACAAGAAGTCCGCCGCATCACCGCCGTCATCACCACTTCCAGCCGCGAGCTTCACTAAAATCCAACCACGCCGCTGCCATCTGGGGCAGCAGCATTGCAGCTTGCGGGCCTACTGGTCCGCCTTTCATTCCGTCGTTCAGCCTCCTCAATCGTCACCTACACTTGCAAGCGTTACTCCCCATCACCTATCCGCAAACGACGACACCAGGAAAACCGTCCGAACACACCACGCACACACGGCACGTCACACGGCACCACACACCACCGAAGACCCCCGAAAGAAAAGAAAAGACACCACCATGCTCCCCAGCCTCCTCCGCATCACGCCCCGCACGCCGACCGAAGACCCCGAGGACGTGTTCGCGACGGCGCTCGGCACCATCTTCACGGACGACCTGCGCAACCAGCACGGCGACCCGGGCTGCCTGATCACGTACCTGTCGCGGCGGCTCGACGGCGGCGTCGACCTGGCCGTGGCGGACCCGGCGGGCGAGGAGGCGCGCAAGAAGTTCGCGCACTACCTTTGGAACGCCGGCGTGCTGATGGCCGAGCTGTGCGGCGGGCGGCCGGCGTGGGGCGACGAGGCGGGCGAGCGCAGCAGCAACAGGGTGCTGGACGGGTTGGAGTGGCGGCTGGATGGCGGCAGGAGGGAGTGGTGGGTCGAGGCGGGCGAGGAGGGGTGCTGGCGGGTCGAGGGGGAGAGGGTGTTGGAACTCGGGGCAGGTGGGTGAACAAAAAAAAAATGATGAATCGCACACTGTCGTGAGGCGTGAATGGTGGCGGTTTTCTTTCCAACCGTTCTGGGGATCCTTCGTAAGTGGACAGGAAGCGCTGACGGCATCATCTTTTCGAGCATCATAGGCGTGGGACTCGCGGGAATCGTGAGCACGCTTGTCGGTGCGGAAGTCGTGAGTGCTGCCCTTTTCCCTTGCACAGTGTCTTGCGTTATTCCATTGGAGGGCTATGCTAAAAAGTTACGCTTTTCCCCGCAGGTCGTCATCTCGGATTACCCAGCCCCGGAGATCCTGGAGAACCTCGAGCAGAACGTGAAGAGGAACATTCCGGAGAAGCTAAGGTCGAAGGTCTCGGTTCAAGGCCATATATGGGGAGCCCTGGACTCTCCGTTCGCAGTGGCCAATGCTGGCAGTTTTAGCAGGATATTGGCGGCAGACTGCCTCTGGATGCCTCATGAGCACCGCAGCCTGGCCAAGTCGATGTTGCACTTTTTATCGCCAGACCCGCACGCAAGGGTGTTCGTGATAGCCGGCTTCCATACCGGACGGGCCATGATGGCGCCCTTCTTTGAGATAATCGAGGAAGAAGGCCTGGCGATTGACGATATCTATGAAATGGATGCCGAGGCGAGGCGGAGGGAGTGGGCGTCCGAACGGGATGAAGGGAGGGAGGACCATGGAGAGAGGAACAAGTGGCTTGTTGTTGCTCGACTAAAGCGCAAACAGTAGCAGTGGAGGGACCTCTCTTGTTGACTCTACGCATGATCCATCTCAAACCTTGAACCACTTGCAGCGACTCTTCATGCCGTGGCATCGCTCTTTTTCTTGAAGCACAGGGTGCACACCTTCGACCCTGTCCTGCCACCAAACGTGAAGCTGGGGTACTTGATCTTATCCTCGTACTCCAGCAAGCCCCCATCCACGACGAACCAAGTCTTCAGCTCGTCGGCCGTCCAATTGCAGCTCGTCACAAGCAACAAGCCGCCCGGCTTTATCAGCGGCTCAACCTTCTCCCTGTATCCCTCAAACACGCGCCTTCCCTGCGCATCCGTCTCGGCGCTCAAGCTGATCGCATCGAACGTGCCCTTGTCCAGCACCACATCGAACCCGCCCCGCAGCCACTCCCCCCGCGGCTCCTCGCCCAGAATATCCCACTCCTCAAAGTGCACGTCCGCCGCCGGCTCCGCGCCCTCCCCCTCCCCGTCACCGTCACCCTCCCCCCTATTCCTCTCCACCGCGATCCGCCTCGCCAGCTCGACGCTCCGCGCGCTGTAGTCGACGCCCACCATGCGGCCCCGCCACCCCTCGTCGCGCAGCGCGAACAGCAGGTGCCCGTTCCCCGTGCCCAGGTCGCAGAAGCTCGTGCAGTCGCCTTCGGCCTCGCGCGCCCCTTCGTCCTCGAACCCGCCGTCGTCGCCCTTGATCAGCCGCCAGCCGTCCGCCAGGTCGTCCAGGTACGACATCACGCGCTCCTCGGCGCCCGCGTCGGCGAACCAGACCGTGCCCTCGTCCGAGGGGTGCTCGGCGTGGTTGGCGATCTCGCGCTCGTAGCAGGCGTCCCAGTAGGCCTTTGTGCCGAGGTCGGAGGGGTCGAGGTGCGTGGGGTGGTCGCCGGCCGCGGCGGTGGTGGGGTCGTCGGTAGCGGTCATTGTGGTGGGGTTGTGCTTTGTCGCGGGATTGGGCGGGGGTTTGGCGTGTGGTGGGTAGGTTGTTGTGGAGGTGGAAGCACCGTGGGGTTGGTGGTGAATTTTTGGGTTATTGGGGGGGTTTTTTTTTTATCGATAAGGCAGCAATTCGGCCGGGGTCTATAATTAGGATCAAGTCCATCATGCTTTCGCTCATTCCCTTTTCTAACCACTCTCTCTTTGAGAGACCTGAGAGAATGTATGATGGGGATGGCGGGGACGGCACTGTTCCGTGGCCGTTGTTTCGGGGTCCAGCTACTTCACTTCCTCACTGACTGGCGGACCTTACCACCAAAGGCCATTGCCAGCTATCGTTGCTGCTACAAGACGCCAGCATTCTTAGGAAATGGGGGACATCTTCAATAGAATTTGGTGATGACTATTCTCGTGAGCATAGACATTTTTACCAAACGGCAGAAAAATATCTGAACTGAACTCCGCACCCGCACCAGTTCGCGTGTCCGCAGATACCACGATTCTTGCCTCAGTTTTTGCCTCAGTTGTTGGCCCCGGCTTGGTCAGTCAATGCTCCATTTCCGTGATTGAAAGATCTTTTATACCAATTTCCACGAAGCTTCGCCTGTGCTTTTGGGAATCTGTGACGTAGAAGCGTGGCCCACGAAATCCCGCAATGCCCCATGCTTTCCCGTCTGTCTCGTGCTCCTTATTTCGATCGATCAAGTGCACGAAAATGACCAATCAAGCATATATTGCAACATCCTGTTCGATTCCTTCAACTTGAACCTTGTCTGCTTTGCTCATGGGCCAGCTTGAACATCCACTGGACACATGTGCTAGCCCGGGCGACACAAAGGCACTTCTGTCGGTCTCGTGTGGAAAGGATTTACGGGGTTCCAGGTCAATTGCTTCGTTGTAGGCTAAGCAGGGATTCGCCTTCAAAATTGGGGATCTTCATCGTTGTGAAACCCTGCTGTCATTTGGCATCAAACTCCGATGCGCCTCTGAACTTTTATCAAATGCTGGTATGCACCAACTCATACAAAGAGAAAAACTCGAGAGCGGACACAGTGTGCTTTCCGGGTCTCTTTTAGTTGTCTCATTGTTACTACCAATACAATGTGATATGCGGATTTCTTCCTCCTTCTTGTCGTATAAAGTGAAGTTGTCAGAAAGTCTTCTCTGATTACGGACCCCGTGGACCAATTTTTCTCCCGCGAAAATTTCAGTCACTTGACCTAATCTCAAATGACCTGGGTCAATGTCTTTTCAGACCTCATCGACTCCCCAACCAAAGTGCGCCTGCCCTCCTTGTCTTCGCAAACCACAGGCATATCATCAACAAGGGTCTTCTGATGCCAATCGAGTCGATACGGCCTTTCTCATGGCAGTTGTCAGGTGGAGTCCGCCTGCCCAAACATCTGTTGTGCAGCCTTATTTGGCCTTTCATGTGAACAGACCCTGCATGAATGGGCGCAAAGCGCCTTCCACGCAACCACATTTGCACCGCATGACCTTCCGAAGAATCAACCACCTGCTTGTTTGTGTGGTCACGGCACTCATTCAGGGTCCGCTCGTGCATGCGCACTTGCCACGAGCGCCCAAGCCGACCCCATGCCACCCAGCTCCTCCACTGCTCCCATTACCTACATAAACCCCACCTATCCTTGCCCAGAAACCTCCCTTTCTTCTTCAGCTCTCTTTGCCTTTTGGCTTAGATCAAGTGTAGTATCTGTTCTTTTTAGTTTAATCTCTAGAACGCCCCTACGGGGGCATTTCTTTTGATTAAACTAGTTTTTGGGCCCCGGTCGATGGCCTCTGAGCTCCGCTTACCGTCATCGGCCACAGTGTCGCTCGTATTGCACTGCCTCGGGCTGACGCGAACACACACTCTTTTTCGTTGAGTTGCTTCACCTTGCGTGGGGGCTTGAGGAAGAAGAACATCTTCAGGACGGTCAGCTTGGGCAAGGAACGCGGAGCGCATGAGGATGCGAGGGTATCTCTTACCTGCTCACGTTGCTGATGTCCGTTGAGTGAGCCTCACCGTGATGCAGTCTACTCAGATATCATCTGCTGCGGCAGCAGCAAAATGGCACGCAGGTGGACACTATCGACACGCTTTCATCCCCAGTTACTGTGCGCGTGCTTGTTGGCTCACTGAATGATGCTCACCTTGACAGTTGCTGCACGGAATGAGACATTACTTTGCGAAGGACTGTATAATGCATGGTTCAGCATCACCGCATGAAGTTGGCGCACAGCAAAATCAGGTGGCAATGGCCATCATTCACGCGAGCACTTTGACCCATGATTGATCATGGCAGGCATGCTTACTCTGCATCAGCAACGAGAGTGCGAACTTGGAATGTTTCTGCTTCTCACTTCAAACACAAATATGGACTGAGGTGTTCCACCTTGAACGATACCTGCGCCAGCTTTTGTAGCGAGACCATCTGCGCCTAGACTTCGCTCTTACGGACGACCCCTTCACATGATCAAGCCGAATCAGAGCAAGCCGGCAAAGGGAACCTCAGATGGCTGTCTATATGGAAATGACTCGACAGATGTGGCTTCCCATGTGTTCCAGAGGACAACTGCAGAGCCAGTGATTTTACCAAAACTTCAAACGACATCCGATTTGCGCCAATCAATGGCCCGCCGTCGCCAGGAAAGATCGATATCGCTGTCCTCATATTCCGCTGTGGAGTACAGCTGATGCGAGCATTCAGTGATGTTCGTCATTTTCTCACTTGCCGTGCTGATTTCTCCACAAGTGAATAGTGACGCAACGCTAGCACGCTCAAATTGCGACCGGCAGATGGGTAACATGGGATTACACCCTTGATACCGGCTCAAGCATCAGTCGATGTCAGCGGGATGGAAAGCTTCAACACCCATGCAGCGGCAAGTATCCGAAATATCCGTCCGTGATGTTGAAGCAAGAAAGTATCGAGGGAGGCGCATGATATCTCCGAGCGATGAAACAGGCTCAAAGCGGAAACCAAGGGGCTGGTTCTCGGCCGAGGGGGAATGGATCCTGGTGACGATGTGCTGTTGTTTTTGTTGTTTGCAGGGCGTCCTTCCCATAGCCGACTCTCAACTGCCGAAGTGGTTGAGTCAGCAACCAGCAACGACCACGTTGAGGCAGTCCAGCTACATCATCGCCCGTGGAGACCGGCAGATGCGATCGGGAGTGCGCAGAAGGCTGTGCCGCGCCCTGAAATTGGCGGTAATACACCGATTTTCATGTCACAGATGCCAACGGCTGCTGCTTGTTTGAATGCTTTGGAAGGTGCATCTTTACACGAGGAGGTTGAGTGATGCCGGAAAGCAGGAAGGCCAGACCGAGCCAGCCTAAGGAGAAAAGGGGAGTGTGCGCCAGATCTGGGCGGCGGCGCCCGGATGTTCCCCCGCGTTCCCCATGATCGAAATCGCAAGTGTGGGGCACCCATGCACTCTCCTGCTCCACAAATCAGAGAGCACATGTTGCGGTGCGGCTTATGGCATGCCTTTGTTACCGAGCGGCGCCACATGCAGCTGGAGCTTATGACCGATGCTCAACTGCCGAGCGACCTCCTGCGTCCTCAGCCGCCTGCCACCACGGACGCCTATCAGGTTTCATGCTCTGTGCTTAAGCATTTCGGTAGTTCATCCCAGCGCTTGCGTAGCTGCTGGACAGCCACGGTTCTCCTCGGGAATGGCGGCAATTCCACCTGCTATCGCAATGCCGCCGACCCCATGGCCCAGCCGGCCGCTGCTTTATATATCATGGGGCGCGCCGCCCCATCAAGAGCTTCATCTGAGCTCTTCAACACGCCAGACACCCTCCTACGATGTTGCTCAACGAAGTCGTACCTTTTCTTGTGCAGCACTGGTCCGCCGTGCTCTGCGCGGTAGTTGTCATCTACATTCTTCGAAACAAGTTCAACAAAGGACTGCACAAGTACCCAGGCCCTGCTCTTGCGGCGTATACGGACTGGTGGCGGCTCGTTGATGTGTGGGGCCGGAAAACGGAGCAGACGCATATCCACCTCCATCAGAAGTACGGAGACTTTGTCAGGCTCGGTCCGAACGTCATCTCCATTGCGGACCCGAAGGCCATCAAGACGATCTATGGCTTGAACAAGGGAATGACGAAGGTAAGGATAATCCCTTTCGTGCTTCGAATGCGACACTTACGATTGAGTAGTCCGACTTCTATCCCATCCAACAAGCTACCGCCGGTGGTCACCGTGTGTGGTCCCTCTTCTCCACCAAGGATGAAGACTGGCACGCAAAGTACAGACGTTGCATCAACGGCGCCTTCGCCATGAGCGCCCTCGTTTCGTACGAGCCGCTCGTGGACTCGACCGTCAACTACTTCCTCGACCAGACGGACAAGTTCTTCGCGTCCACGGGCCAAGTGTGCAACTTCAACCGCTGGCTGCAGTTCTTCGCCTTCGACGTCATCGGCGAGCTCACGTGGAGCAAGCGGCTCGGGTACATCGAGAAGAACGAGGACATCGACAACATCGTCGGCTTCCTGGCCAAGTTCCTGAGCTACTGCGCCGTCGTCGGCCAGCAGCCGTGGCTGGACCTCCTCATCGACAAGAACCCGATCAAGCTGGCGCTACAGCGCTACGGCGTCATCGGCAAGGTCTTCCCCATCACCAAGTTCGCCCTGACCCGCCAGTCCGAGCGGGCCGGCGAGATGGAGAAGATCCGGCAGCACGGCCTGCAGGACGAGAAGAAGGGCGGCGGCGGCGGCACCGACCTGCTCAGCAAGTTCACCGGCGCGCTGCACGACCACCCGGAGTTCATGACGGACCGCATGGTGCTGGCGGCGTCGGTCAGCATGGTCTTCGCGGGCTCCGAGACGACGGGCATCAGCCTCAGCGCGGCCTTCTACTACCTGCTGAAGCACCCGCGCGTCCACGCCAGGCTGATGGAGGAGCTGGACGAGGCGGTGCGCAACGGCACCATCGTCGACCGCGAGAACGGCGCCGTCACGTGGGCCGAGGCGCAGAAGCTGGCGTACCTCGACGCCGTCATCCAGGAGACGTTCCGCATGCACCCGGCGGCGGGGCTGATGCTCGAGCGCGTCGCCCCGCCGCAGGGCATCAGCGTGTGCGGCCGCTTCATCCCCGGCGGCACCATCGTGGGGTGCAACGCGTGGGTGCTGCACAGGCGGCCCGAGGTCTTCGGCGAGGACGCGCACGCGTACCGGCCGGAGAGGTGGTTGGAGGCGAGCGGGGAGAAGCTGAGGGAGATGAGGGCGACCATGTTCCAGTTCGGCGGCGGGTCCAGGACGTGTCTCGGGAAGAACATCAGCCTGCTGGAGATCTACAAGCTGGTGCCGAGTTTCTTGAGGAGGTTCGAGGTCGAGCTCGAGCACCCCGGCCAGGACTGGAAGACGCAGAACCACTGGTTCGTCCGCCAGGTCGAGTTCAACACCAAGTTCAGACCCAGGCCGCTCCACGCTACCGTTTAGATGACGAATGATGATATCGAGGTTTCTTAGCCGGCGTTAGCAAGGAGTCGTCATGGGTAATTGGTTGATGCGGGCACCTTAGATAGCAGTACTCGCATAAAATTTGACGCAATCCCTCGTATTCTCGTACGCGTTACCACCAGAGACGATGCACTGTGACCGAATCCGTTCACTGGCGGATGAAAGGGTGATGAGTGGGTTCGGTTGGTGGAGGAAGACGTTGCCGAGCTGATGTCGGCGCGCTGGACCTTCTGCCGGCGGCGCACGACATTCCTGAACGTCAACGTCGACACTTTGTCCCAGTCCATTGGTTTGACATCAACTTGAGACCTCGTACGTACCGATGTTCGAGTTCACCTTCAATGCCATCTTTTCTCTCGGAACTCCTGGAGGCAGTCGAAGGCTGAGAAACACTAACCTGTGAAAGCAGCAATTTGATGTGACGGCCCGCCGTCTAATGGAAACCCAACCCCACGATAGCTGCATATCAGTTCACCCACAAAGCATATAAACCGTCCACATCTTCCTTTCAACTGCCAATCTCCTTCATACATCCCCAAACAATTTTTCGATCTTCATCAAACATGGCTGCATCAATCAGTAACCCCAAAGCCACCGCTGCCCTCGAGGCTGCGAAAGCACGCTTCATCGAGCGCAACCCCAAATCCCTCCAAGTCCACGAAGAAGCCGTCCTCAGCCTGCCAGGCGGCAACACCCGCACCGTCCTCCACACCGCGCCCTTCCCCGTCAGCATGGCGCGCGGCGAAGGCTACCAAGCCCACTCCGAAGACGGCCACACGTACGCCCGTCCATTCCACCACCACCCATCCCCACCTCAAATCCTCGCAAAAAAAAAGAAAAAAAAAACACATACAAACACACAGACTGACACCCGCCCCAGCTACACCGACTTCGTCGGCGAATTCACCGCCGCCCTCTACGGCCACTCGCACCCGACCCTCCTCTCCACCATCGCGTCCACCCTCCACACCACCGGCCTCAACCTCGGCGCCACCGCCCGCCACGACGCCGCCTTCGCGCGGGCCCTCTGCGCCCGCTTCCGCCTCGCCCGCGTGCGCTTCTGCAACTCCGGCACCGAGGCCAACCTGCACGCCCTCGCCGCCGCGCGCGCCCTCACCCGCCGCCGCCGCGTCGTCGTCTTCCGCGGCGGCTACCACGGCGGCGTGCTGTCGTTCGCGCACGGCGTCGCGGCCAACGCCGTCGACCGGGACGACTGGGTCGTCGCGCGGTACAACGACGCGGCGGGCGCGCGGGAGGCGATCCTCGGGACCGAGGGAGAGGGAGGCGACGTGGCGGCGGTGCTGGTCGAGGCGATGCAGGGCGCCGGCGGGTGCGTGCCGGCGACGCGGGACTTTCTGACGGCGGCGCGCGCGGCGGCGCGCGAGGCGGGCGCCGTCTTCGTGCTGGACGAGGTCATGACGAGCCGGACGGGGCGGCGCGGGCTGCAGGGGGTCGTCGTCGAGGGGTTGGATCCCGATCTCACGACCTTCGGGAAGTGGCTCGGCGGCGGGCTGGCGTTCGGCGCGTTCGGCGGCAGGGAGGACGTCATGGCCGTGTTTGACCCGACGAGGGAGGGCGCGCTGGCGCAGAGCGGGACGTTCAACAACAACTCGTTGGTGATGAGGGCGGGGCTGGTGGGGATGACGGAGGTGTTCACCGAGGAGGTGGCGGAGGCGTTTATGGGGCTCGGAGAGGCGTTTTTGAGGGAGTTGAGGGAGGTCACGAAGGGGACGAAGGCGACGTTTACCGGGGTGGGGACGGTGCTTTGCCTGCATGTTACGGATGAGGGCGTGAGAGATATCGTGCGGGTGGACGAGGTGGAGGAACGGGATGATCTGAAAGACATCTTCTGGATGGAGATGATGGAGGAGGGCTTCTGGATTACGAGGCGTGGCATGATTGCGCTGATTCTGGACACGCCCAAGAGTGAGTTGGATAGGTTCGTCCAGTGTGTGAAGGCCTTCCTTGAAAGGCATAGAGACTTGATGGCCCTGTAGTTTCGTCATCAGGGAACTACTTGCCTTGTCTGTTGTTAAATCACATCCGTGTGGGTATGGACCAGGAGCTAGTAGATGACTCTCACCTAATTGCCATCCATCATGCTTTGAATCTTTCGTTGGCTCTTTTCTTCTTTGTGCGGTGGGCAAAGCGTCTGTGTTCACATATACGATCGACCAGATATGCGGAGAAATCGTCCTGTACAAGACCAGTTCAGATTCAACGCTAAAGTCAGCCTTAAGGCGTGGCACTGTTTGCGCAGTGCGATGGGTATTGTCGATCATATAGAAATGATCTCTGGGTAGCACGTTCCGCATAGATTGTGTTTCAACAGGATTATCCATTGTATTATGAGTCAGTGCGCGACGCTGGAGTGTTAGTAGAGAATGCGTAGAAGAGTAAGCTAGGCCACTCAATGACCAAAGTATAGGTTATGCAAAAGGCGCAGAGTCTATCTGCGAATACTGCAACAGCCGAGAGACATTGGGCAGTAGAGGCAAGGCTTCAGACGTAATTGTCTAAGACGACGTGGACGACAGCGCGAAAAGAGTTACACGTTGCTGTGTAGGCGATGATAATGAAAGTGTCGTTGTGCTGTAGGTTTCCGTCCTGTCATTTGTGAGCTCTACCCGATTCACTACGGTCTAAAAGACTCGGGACTTTCAAATCGTGAAGCGGACGCACTCGGGAGTGTCAATATCTACCTTCCCCTGACCACATTGCTTGTGCGGTACCGGGTGGTCCCAGGAAACAAAGCCACAGAACTCTCCACCGAGACATGCTGGCATCCCACATATGGCAGCGACCTGTGCCACGATACAGTCGCTTGTCAAGAGCAATGAGGAAGTTAGGTTCCACTTATGTCCTAGGCTCAAAGCTGCATGGGTTGGGACGGATAAGCCTCTCCGCATGCACCGTCGAGTGGTCCTGGTGGAGCAGCATGCCTGCTGAAGTGTTTTGTGGCAAAGGCACCGATCAAACATGTCAACCCCGCCCGTGACCACGGATCATCGGCCAGCACAGAAGGTGGGAACGCTTGCACCCAGGAGTGGTTCGATAGGCGGGCAGTTCTGCGTCAGAGTAGCGGCTCCCTCCAGGCTCCCGCCACCGTTCCCCGCGGCCACCACGAGGTGTGTCTGAGACACCCCACTTTCGGCACAAAGGGCGATTGAGTTGTTTGAATGCTGGCGCTCAATGGGCAGGTTTCGACTCAGCCTCGCCACCAACGCGCGAAGCGCAGTGGTGGAGCAAGTGTCGCAAGTGAGTCTGGCACACGCACGCCATGTGAGGGGTCGCCTGCATGCATGGAGGCACGGTCCCGTGTCGGTTTTCTGGAAATCAAAGAAGAAGCAGGTCGGCCCCGTTTATCTCCTCCTGATCTCCAAGCGCGGTGAGCTCGACTGGTTTAGCGGTGAATGCGGCTGACATTTCAGCGTTGATGCGGGCGATGCGTCGTTCTGCAGCGGAGCTCGTGTAAGGCAGCGCAGCGCAGTCGGAAGTGCGCGGGTCGGGGGCTGTCTGCTTGAATAGGGCGCGCGAGGTTCCTTTTTCAGGCGGCGAAGGGTCACAGACCATTGGACCTGGCGCGTTCATGCAAACGAGATATAAAAGGCAACGGCAACCTTAGGAGGGGCGCCCCGCCACACCACACGATAGAACGCCAGCTTGTCGGAGCCGCACGGACGGCGGCGTCGTCTCTCTGGCGCAGGTGACGTGTAGTGGGGACGAGCGCGCGAGGCGTCGTCGCGCTGGGTTGGCGGAGAGACGGTGAGGGACGCGGGTCGGCGGCGAAGGCAGTGGCAGTGTGGCAGCACCGGCGCGGCCTGAGCGGCGCCAGCCAGCCATTCGTTGGTCTCGACTGCACGAGCGACGCGACGCGACGATCCCCGGCGGATCACGCAGCCGCCATCCACCACCTCTCATGGCATGGAATGGCGGCGCGAGCTAGGTAGAGGCGCCTGTCACAGCAACCCAACGGCCGATAGTTTGCTGCGCGGAGAGCTTGGTGCGGCCCCTGGCAACGAAAAATTAAAGAGAAGAACGAAGAAAGAGAAATTAAAAACGCCGCGGTCGCCAATAGCTGGCCGTTATGCGCGCGCACGTCTCGGCTACAGGCCCCGCCGTACCTAGCCGTCGGGCGTTAGAGGGACGGGGCAGGGGTGTTGAATGGCTGGCCCAGACGAGATGCTCTCCCAATAACAAGCCCGCCGCCTCATGCTGCACCGCATGCTCGCGCGCCGCCATTGTCCTCCGCTCGCTACTCCTCCTCCGCCTGCGACTGCGAGCCTCAGCCCTGCGCTGTCTGCAGAGCCCGCACCAGCCCCCTCGGTCCGACGCGCGCACGTTCCGGACGTCATCTGGCCTTCATATCCGCCGTGCCGCCCGCCTCAGCTGCAATTTCGCTGCGCTCCCCCTCGAGCCGATGCGCCGCCCACACCCACCCTCGCCCGTCCCGCTGTCTCTCTAGCCCCTCGAGCACAGCGGTGCCTGTAGCATCCCTAGACTGCCAGAACGCATAGCGTGATCGCCTAAGTGGGCACCTGAGTGGGCTTTGCTTCCTTCTCGCGCCGCCGACGAAACCACCCGGGACCACATCCCTGTCGCCCTCTGCGCTTGTCGCACTCCGCCTCAACACCTTCCACCAACGCTCCCTCTCTTGCAGCGAGCCCGCCACCGCAGAGCGGCACCCCTACCCCTCGCATGGCGATGGTGTCTCACGCGCAGACCGTCACCACCATCACGCCTCCCGCATCCGCGCATGGCGAACGCAGCTCCTGGGACTTCGCTGTCCCCATAAGTCCCGAGGTGCGTGCCCTTCCTGAACTGCTCGAGCGTGCGGCCCTGCGTCTCCTCGAGCGTTGGTTCTGCCCTGCACACTAGCTCTAGCATCCGCTCAGGGTCCCGATGGTGATGCCTGTCTCGTCTCAAGAAACTAGTCGCACTAACGTCATAGGTCCCACCAGAACGTGACCTTCGATCGTTACATTTCTAACGATCTCGCCGGGAAGACCTATTCGCCCCGCCAACCGCTCAGCGGCCAGCCAAACGGATTCCCTCGACCCGCTCAGCACCGTTCCAACACCTTTGACTCAGCGCGTTCCAACAAGTCGGGGCATGTTGACGCCCACCTTGTGTCCAGCAGAGTCGACGCCGTAGCCAGAAAGCCGAGTGGGCAGAACGAGGCGGACAGTCTGCTCGACATGCAGAAGAACGGAGACAAGCGGAGGGCCCCGAACGGCGTACAGTCGAACGAGAAGGACACCACCGAGCGCAACCAGTCGTACTGGATTCACCGCGACAAGCTCGCTCAAATTGAACGCCACGAGCTGGAAGAAGCAGGTTTCTTCCCTCGCAACAGCAGGTCGACAAGCAGAGACAGCAGCAGGTCGAGAGCCACATCTCGCAAGAGGGGCGACACCTCTACCAGCAGAGATGGTTTGAGTCACTTCTCTGGTGACGAGCCCAAGACACGCATGGTATCCCCGATCCCTGCGGAGGACGAGCCGGATGAGCACCGACACTCCAATGTTGTCACAGACTGGCGCTATCGTGACGAAAATAGTGCCAAGAAGGACCCTCCTAGGCCTGGAACTTCGAGGATACCTATCCCCAAGCATACTCCAGCGCCGATCCCCGCGGAGGCCGTTGAGAGAGAAGCACCGCTGCCGCGCAGCCGGAGCGGAAGTCAGGTGTTGGGTGCAACGCCGGGACCTGACGGTATTGCTTACCGACGGAGGAGGGGTGGCAGTATCGGAAGCCAGGTGCTTCTGGATGATGTGTCTGATCAGGGAAGCTCGAACAATGGCGATGTCGATTCAAAGAGGACTTCACCTAAGAACGGATCCCCGAACAAGGCCAAGATGCCTACGAGCAAAGTGCCGGCTTCGGGGAAGAGGACGCAGAGCAAGCCACGCACTGGTTCGCAGACCCAAACCAAGTCGAGGACGAACTCTGGTACCAACAACAATGGACGACCACGCACTGCCTCACGCCCGACAACGGCTCGCCCCGAGGGAGAGGCGCCCTGGATTGCGACCATGTACAAACCAGATCCTCGGTTGCCTCCGGAGCAACAGATGCTTCCAACGCACGCAAAGCGTATGGCACAGGAGCAGTGGGAGAAGGAAGGCAAAGTTGGAAATATGTACGACAAGGACTTCAGGCAGCTCAACGAGTACGACTTCTCACAACACCGCCGTTCCACTGGATCTATGTCTCCAGTACTTCAGGACCCTGAAGCGGAGCAGTTCCAATCATTGGAGGTACAGCAAGTTCAGCCAAGACCCGAGGAGAAGAGATTGGACAGGAGGGAGAGCAGGAAGGAGAAGAAGGAGGAGGAGGAGGAGGTGCAGAAGACCGAGGAGCCGAGCTCCAACTGGCCTTTGAACACTTCCCCGAAGGTCGAGCAGAATGGCAGACCTCAGACAGGCACAACGGAGCACCACGCAGGGTACAAGATCACTCCCAGCATTCCTACCTCGCCCGTTGTACCCAACATTACTACCACCGTCACGGCTCAGCACAGCCCCAAGCCCGAAACTATCAGGATGCCCGATCCTGGCGAGAAGGAAGAGGGGAAGCCCAAGAAGAGTGCTTGCTGCTGCGTGGTCATGTAACAGCCCAAACCGCCGGAATTCCCACGCCACCACCATTTATATTCTTTAATCTTTCCAGCACTGCGCGACCTTTCCTTGTATCAGTTCTTTTTCCGGGATATCTTCCATTACCGTACCATACCCTTGACACGGGCCCCGAGAGCCCCTGTACAGCGACGCTCACGTCTCTTTTGTGTGTTTTCAATCGGCGTTTAGGAGCGAAAATATCTCGATACAACCCCCGGAAAGTTTTCATTTGCTCCGTTTCCTTTTGATAGCGTTCAGCGGCTTGGTATTTCTTTCTCTTTTCAAGCATAGCGCTCTGACGCTTCGTTCCGTCATCGCTCAAGACCAGCCTGCTTTCTTTTCAGTTCTAGAAGTGCTTCTGCGGCGGGCTTTAAGGCTTTCTCTAGTGGGGCGTGGTGGAGTTATCGTGAGGCGACAAGACACAGTTGGGACGGCCATTTGCTTTCTCGGTTCAATAATTTCCTTTCCATTAGCAGGGGATTTGGAAAAGCGGCAAGGCGCGCGGGCTGGATGGGTTCTTGGATGATGTGTCATTGACACAGGAGAATCCGATGGCTGCGATTGAATGGCAGCGTTGAAATTGCTTTTTCCCTCGTGCACTGCGGCTATCACGGTGTAATAAGAGAATTTGATATATTGAATCGAGCACCCGACATTGGCGTGTAGATCGACCTAAGGCGTGCTGTCCGCCTGTGGTCAAGGCGCAAGACGAGTGAAGAGCGGATTACGTGATCACGTGCGGGTGCGAGTCTCCGCTGGCCGCCAAGACCCGGGCCGACTCGCTTCACGGCACAGAAGGTTGAGCTCGATCCGCAAAATCGACTATCGGGAAACTTTTCGACCGCTCGCAACCCACCAACGAACGACAACCCACAAGTCTCCGTCGCATCTCTTCGAGGAACACCCGACATCACATCCACCATCTAGTCACAATGGTAAGGAGATCCTGCGCCCCAAGACAGCCTCACAATGAGGTTGTCGGCTACTTCAACCCGTAGCACCTCCTACCTACCAACCGCCTCGTCCTGAGGCTCAGCCTCGTCACCGACACATCGTCGTCGCGTCCTCACACCATGAGATGCCGACAAAGAAAACATCTATCCGGAAACAGCAATGCTAACGCACGTCTTGGTGAACGCAGTCGGACGGAGAAGAGCCCAGTTCCCCCGTTGAGCAGCAGCAGGAGGTCGAGGTTTCGGCCGATGCCTCCTCCGGCCAGATGTCGGTTCTCGACGCCCTCAAGGGCGTCCTGAAGCTGGCCCTGATCCACGACGGCCTCGCCCGCGGTCTGCGCGAGGCCTCGAAGGCCCTCGACCGCCGCCAGGCGCACATGTGCGTCCTCAACGAGGCGTGCGAGGAGGAGGCCTACAAGAAGCTCGTCGTCGCCCTCTGCTCCGAGCACAAGATCCCCCTCATCAAGGTTCCCGATGGCAAGCAGCTCGGCGAGTGGGCCGGTCTCTGTACGTTGTTTTCTCTTCCTCATCTCTGTGTCCGGTTACTGACTGTCTGTTGCAGGCCAGATCGACCGTGAGGGTAACGCCCGCAAGGTCGTCAACTGCTCTTGCGTCGTCGTCAAGGATTGGGGTGAGGAGTCTCAGGAGCGCAACATCCTCCTCAACTACTTCCAGACCGAGCAGTAAACGTGCTGCCCATCTTTTTCTTTCTTGCACATACCCCCAAAGACGTGCTGCAACAACATCGCAAGACACGCATGGCCGACACGACCTGCTCGAGTTTCATGAGGGGGAACCGGATCGGGATTTGGGCTTGAGCGAACGGACACACGTGATGCTTGCGGTGGGAAAAGTGAAAAAGGGACATAAAAATGGTCTGGTTGGAACGGAGTGGGAAAATACAGGCGCACGGTTGATGTGGATGTTGGCTCCCATGTAGACGGAGAAATCAAAATCATCAATACGTTCGAACCAAGACTGCGATTTCCCCCAATCATGCGTGACGTTGGACGCGTGTCTAAATGACCGGCATTCTGAACTACACCTTCAAAGTAGGGATTGTGTACACCACACAACTGCCAGCACCTCAGAACCATCATGCCTGGAGAGAGATATCAAAGACCAGCGTGAAAAAAAGAGCCGATATCAGCTAATTATCTCCCTCCCCTCTATCCAAACTTAAAGTCAAATACCAAAAGACACCTTCACTTCCTCCTCCTTTTCCAACCTGCAAACACTGAAGTCACCAGTTTCACCGCCGGCTACCACCACCACCACCACCATCACTGCCGAAATCACCACTCCCCGCCGCCGCCGACCCCGCTCCCGCTGGAGGTCCTGCCGCCGCGGCCGCCGCCCAGGACCGCCGACGGCGGCTTCGGCAGCGCGTTGGCCACGTCCTCGGCGACCTTCTGCTTGACGCCGCGCTCGCGCTCGCGCAGCTCGCCCCACTCGCGCCGGATCTGCTCCGCGCGGCGCTCGCTCACGTCGGCGGTGCCCCAGACGTAGTTGCCCGCGCCGCCGCGGCCGGTGCGGGCGACGGGGACGGGGGTGGCGGCGGCGTCGGCACCATTGCCGTTACCTCCGGGACTGGCGGCGGCGGTGTTGCCCTTGTTGGAGGAGGGAGGAGGAGATGTGGTGGTGGTGGCGGTGTTCCACCAGTTGGAGCTGGCGTCGAGGTTGGCGAGGGGCGCGGGCGGCGGCTCGGCGGTGGAGGCGGAGGTGGAGGTGGTGGAGGAGGGGTTGGTGTCGGCGTTGACGAAGGTGCCGGTGGAGGTGAGGGTGCTGGGGGAGTAGTAGTTGCCCGCGCCGCCGCGGCCCATGTGGGCGTATTCCTGCGGCGCGCCGGCGGTGGTGGTGGTGTCCGCGGTGGCGGGGTCCGACGGAGTGGCTGTTGATGCGGTTGGGTTGGCGGCTTCGAGGTCTTGGGCCTGTGGCAGGAGGGTTGGAAGAGGTTAGTCCGTTTGGTTCTCGGGAAGAAGGGAGGGAGGTGATTGGGCCGAGCGAGAGTGAGCCGAGACGGGGATTGTGGTTGGATGGGAGGGGCGGCGTGTGTACAGCAGCTAGTAGCTCCCCGGTACGACGTCGAATGGACGGAAGAGGTGACTCGGCTGTGCGGACTAGAGAGGCTGTGACGTCTCGCCAGCAGCAACATCCTCAGTTTCCCCTCTACGCTTGTAGCATTGTCCGACCCACCACCGCGTGCACTACCGCGCCAATACATGGCTAGTCTACCTCGGTGACAAGAAACGTGGGCAATAGCTGGGCACGGGTCTCGGCTCATCCGTCTGACAGCTTACACCAACGTCACACAGCCACGCAGGCAGAGTTCCATAGGGAGCCAGGCGCCACGCACAAACAGACAGACGAGAATAGAAATGGAAAATGAGTGAGGTAACCAGGGCGCTTAGGACTCACCTCCGATGCGCGCTGTTTGTTGGCCTCGGTGGCCTGCTGGATGTTACCTGCGCCTCCGCGTCCCCACATCCTTGCTTTTTTGTTCTTGTCGTCCGACTTTTGAGCGTATGCTTTGCTCTCTCCTAGATCGAGCGAGGTTTCTCGTTCGTAAAAGCGCAGATGCTTGTCGATCCGTGGCGCACGACAGGGTTGTCCGTGAGGCTTTCTTCGGGTCTACGGCAAGTGGAAGGATAGAGAGAGAAAACGGGAACAGGTAGTACGAAAAGAGCACGAAAAGAAAAACAAAAGACTGCTTCAGAAAAACAAAACCTTCCCGAATGCGATCGCGTCCGTTCTTGACTGACCTCGTCGTCAGGAAGAGGCTAGGCTCTCTCCGCCGCGCACACGACCGGGGAAGGGGCGTAGGAAGTTAAGCTTGGATAGACTCTTAACTCTTTCCGGAGCTTGGTTTGGGCGTAACGTCGGACCTGGCAGCGATGTTGCTGGCCGAGCAGGTGACGGCGAGCGCGCACGTTCTGCCGTTTGGCGACTGGTAGTATCGAAAGCTGCAGGCGCCGCGCAGACGTTCACAGGATACGGTGTTGGTGCACAGTCAGCAAGGAGTGTGCTGAATGGGTTGAATGAGGTGATGAGCTGGCGGCCTTGTGGAACGGCTTGCAGGCGGGTGATGGGTTTGCTGAAGCAGGATCTGGGGATTGTCGGCGAGCCAGCCGGCGGAGTTCCCCAACGGAGGCAAGAGGAATTCGGGACCGATGTCGGGTTTGACTCGTTTGCTGCTTGTCGCGAGGCCTGAGCACGATAGAGGTCACGCTCGTGGATCGGCAGATCGCAGAAGACAGCAGTTACGATAAAGTTGTGGTCAGAAAAGCACCGCGAGCCATGTCTGGGCGCCGATGTGGGGTGCGGCGCGATAGCACCGGCCAAGGGGCGAGCGTCTCACTGCCTCGCTTGGGGCCGATGATGTCAACCCCGGCCAAGCCTCTCTCCCCCGCCAGCATCTTCCTCCTTCAGCGGAACTCTCGGCACCGGCGTTCCCTGATCCCGGACAGTCACCAGATGCATCGAGTCAATCGAGCGTTGAGAGAGAACAACATGACTTTGCTTGTAGATACCTACGTAGCGCGTGTCAAGACTGCAGCAGCCGCGAAGCAGAAGCCAACACAAAAATCAAAGCCGCCTCGACACAAGCCTGTCCGTAAGAGGCGCCTACAGAGTTACTCCTGCCGGTCCGCTCCACCCAGTTCCATCCACTCCTGGTTTGACTCCGAAGTAAAGAAATACAAAGGAAAAGAAGAACGAATGAGGCTCCTGGCTACACCTCTGCTCCAGCCGTAGCATGGAGTCCGCAAAATCTCATCCACGAGAACTTAGGAAAGGGGAGAATGCAGTTCCATTCCGTACCCGAGCATCATAATACACGTAAACTTTTGAGCGCCAGCGTCCTTAATCGCTGTCTTGCACAGCTCGTAGGACCGGATACAGACTGCGCTCCTCCTCCGACATGCCCGCTCCAGCCGAGCCACCGCGTTCTTCTGCGCTCTCCTGCTTGACGCCTGCCGAGTGCTCGTCGTCGTACTCGCCGCGTTCGAGCTTGGCCTTGATGAACGCGCGCAGTTCCTCGATCATGCGCATGTTCTGCACCCAGGCTTCGTTGTCCTGCTCCGAAGCGCCCTGTTCAGACTGGTGCTCAGAAGCAGCCTCAGACTGTTCACCAGGGGAACGGAGCGACGGATCAAGCGGAGGGGGCGACTGGATAGCGAGCTTGTGGACGTCCTTGCGGAGGCCGTCGCGATCGACCGAGTTGCGGCGTGACGCACTAGGAGTGGAGTCGTTGTCTGAAACGTCCATCGCATCCTCATCACGAGACGGGCGGGACTTCTGCAGCTGGTTGCCCGACCATCTCCTGCGACCATCAGAGTCGAAAGGAGCAAGGTTGGGGGCGTTGCTGGTTGCAGGGTAGCTGCCGGCGATGTCCGACATGGCGCTAACGGAGGGGAGAGTCGGGTACATGGAGATGTTGGGTCGCGACACAGGAGAAATGGTCTGGCCAGAGTGGACAGAACCGGGGGATTGGCCTGAAGTGTACGACATCACGCTCGATGCCGGAGTCAGCGCAGGAGTTTCAGTTGCCGGCGCAGAGAGGGGCGCAAGGGTGGTGGCGTGAGAGGACTGAGGCTGCTGAGAGTGACTGCCCGGTGGCGAGTTGCTCGAGCGGTAGTGGAAGCCAGAGTGGAGATAGTGCGTACCCGGCTGAGCGACGCCAGCGGCCGCAGCCTGCTTGGGGTTCTCGTAGATGGTCGATTGAAGCTGCTCGAGGACCTGGTCCACGTCGAGGAGGTCGCTCTTCGTCCTGAGGTTGGGCATGCTGGGCATGGGGAGCGAGTACTGGTGCGAGGGAGTTGGACCGTGGCCGGTGGGAGAAACCATGGCGGGCTGCGCGTGGTACTCAGGGCCGCCGTAACCCGCGAGGAGAGGGAGCTGGCCCTGCATGCCCATGAGGCGCTGGCCAACGTCGTAGTAGGTCGTGGGGTCGATCTCGCGGCGCTTGACGCTGCCGAAGAATTCGTTCAGAGCATCAAAGGTCGCCCTCTTACGGACTTCATAGTCACTCTGGAGGTTTTGGTGGTTGACGGCATAGTAGACAGGGCCATAAGCCGAGTTGGTCTGCGAGTTGCCGTAGAAGGCGCCGCCAGCGGCGGCGCCTGGGTGGCCATAGGCAGAGTTGCCACCCATGCCATCCTGGTAGAAGCCGCTCGCTGCTCCAGCAAGCGCCTGCAAGTCAGCGACATCTGCCAGACGGATTAGAACCAAGAAACGGAGGGAAGGGGGGGCCACGGTGCTGCTTGAACATCGCTGTGAGAGATCGACTTACGCTTTCCAGCCTGGCCGGGGTAGCCGCCTCCGGTGCTTCCGTGAGGGTTTCCGCGGTTGGGCTCGGGCGACCGCAGAAGGACTGAGTCGTCGGCGTGCGTCTTCACGTGCTTCTTCAGATCCTGGGGACGCTTGAAGGCCTTGCCGCAGAAGTCGCACTTGTGCGGCTTCAGCGGGACGTGGACGCGGATGTGCGAGGTGATGTGATCACGCTTGACGGTCGTGGTGCGGCAGTTGCCCCACTGGCAAGTCAAGTTGAGGTTGTTGGTGCTCTTGCGACCAACGTGACGCTCGCAAACATGGTCCTGCGTGCAGTCAGTTCGCCGGCCTGGCGGTCGCAGGCGGGCTACTCACGTAAAGGAGCTCCGCAGTGCTCAGGCGTTCGCCGCAGTTCTGCCACTGGCAGGTGAGCGAGTCGCCGCCGCCGGTGGTGGGCGTCGCGGGAGCCTGGGGCTGGACGGGCGTCTGTGCCTGGGCGACGGGTTGCTGGGGCTGTTGCTGGGGGGTGCTCGCCGACTGCGCGGGCGCTTGAGCGGGCGCTGCAGAGGAATTCTCAGCGATGGCCGACATGGCCAAGAGCGCGCGGTGGTGTTGAGTGGGCGTCGAGTCTTGGCTTGGCGGAAGCACAGAGCGCGTGGGTTGAGCGCTGGGGAAAAAAGGGCAAAGAGTCAAGCGCGGTGCAGCGGTGAGAGAGGGTCTGCTAAGCGGGCGCTCGTCGCGCTCTTGGGCACAGCGGAAATCTGGGAGTTAAGAGTCTCTTGCCGTCACACGCCGGGCTTGGGAGAGGAGGACTGAGGGCTGGGGCGTGCGGGCGTTTTGAGATTTCTAGGCGTGCCGGGTCAGGCGGGGAGGACTTGGTCCGCTGCTTCTCGGCACAGCTGGGGGCGTTGGCGCAGCGTCGGACCAAGCAGCGCTGCTGGAGCAGGCGCCGGCTAATTATCCATTCGGGCGCCGACGGGCAGCACAGCCCCCTTCTGCGCGCGTTGCGTCGCTTTGCATTACGAGAAGTGGCCGCACCCATGCACCCGTGGGCGCCATGGCTCTTGGCATTCTTGCAACTTGCCTAGCGCGTCGCTCCGCCGGCACGTCGCAGCCTGCATCGCGCCCATTCGCCCACGCGCCCGTATCAGCCCAAGCAAGTCTGTCAGCCCTCCAGCCCGCGACTTCGCGCCCTCGCCATCCCGGCCCCGCGCCCTCCCTCGCCAGCTCGCCAGCGCCCTCACCGCGCCCGTCGTGCAAGTCGCCGCCGCCCGGCAAGGCGCCAGCACGACTCAGCGCCTGCAGCACCACCACCAGAACGTGCTCCAGCGCGCCCTGCGTCCCGCGGTGCGCGCTGCCGTCTGCCGGCTTGTCGCACCACTGCCAGAGTGCTTGTCCCGGCTCGCCCAGCCATTCTGCGTCCCTTGGCGGCGCCAGAGGCAGCTCCAAGACTCGCGGGCGAAGCGGAGCACCGGCCACTGAGCGCAATTACTTGGCCGCTGAGCGCGGAACGCTTGACGTCTTCGCGCCGTCTCGAATATCGCGCAGCCGCTCTTGGCCCAGCGGCCTCCCCCGTGGCCAAATAGCAGGGTCCTCCGGCTCCAGCACCTAGCAAGAAGGAGCCCCGACCATCCGAGCAGGCCCTCATCTCCCCTTCGTTTACGGCAAGATTGCCTCTGTGGCCTCCCCCGCTCGTGGCGGGGCCTCCGACGCACTCCTCACGCATCCTCCATCCCTTTGCCTCCGCGTGCGTCCAGTCTCTACTGCCGTGTGCCGCGTCTTTGTCCACCCGTCAAGGAATGCAGAGCGCCCTGCATGGCGCCATTTGCCGGATCGACGGCATGGCCTGGCTTCATCCGCGTGTTGTGCGCACCTAAGACCGGCTGGTGTTATTCCTGCCCCCGCCACGCCACCAGCCAGCCGGATGACTGAGATGAGCGCCCGCAGTAACTCGGGGGCGCTATTGTTGTTTTGCGCGTAGTCAGCATCGGCTGTGCCGTCCTGATCCTGCTCACGCTATAGCGCCAACGCCATTCGCCTCTGTTATCTGCTGCGGAACATGCCAATCGTCTTCCACCTGGCCAGTAACGCCCCTGGCCCAATTACCAGCCATCCAGAATTAGGGATCTCAGGGCCGGATCTACGTGTCCGCCGTCAGCTTGGCACTCCGCGCAGAAATAGGTAAACAGTGTCGATCCAAACCGACTGAGTTCCAGACGGCTTGGGAGCTGCACTGCGCCTCTGGTACGTACGAAATCTCATGTTGCAGAATGACGCGGCATCTGCAGTGCTTGTGCTGCAGTCAGGTTGATCGAAAACGGCCCCGAAAGCGCGCGGATGTCCATGTTGTCGCTGTTAGCGCATCAGTGTTTCTTCCTTGCCGCGCTGAACTACTGTTTCGGGAAGCTACAGGCTGAGGATGTGGTCGTCTTTCCAATCAAACATGGCCGCAAACACACACCCTCGCCGGCCGTGATGCTTAATCTCGTCCCGAGTCGACGTCAAAGGTGAAGTTAGTCCTTGTGCCAAGCTATTCTTCACGCCAAGCCCTACGACGTCCCTCTCCGCCCTTGCGTCAGCCTCACAATGAAAGACATAACGGCCGGAGATCTGCTCGGTTGCGAGTGGATTCCAGCCGTTCGGTTTCAGACAATCCAGGCACCGCCCAATCGCCACGCCCCGGCTTTGTCGCTTGCTTCAGGAATGTTATTCACCCTACACGCCAGCGCTGCCACCCTTTCTTCAGGGGCACTTTGCCCTACAGGGCGCTGGATCCGCCTTGCCTCATTGAGCACGTCCAAGTTGTGTATCTGATCTGCGCTCCTTCGTAACACCGCCATCATACACCTGCGCACCGCGTCGTACTGCCGTCCAATCCTCGTCAGAAATGAGAACAGGGACAAGGTGCAGCAGCGACATGGATGGACGCTGTTAACCTTTGTTCCTGCAGAGGCGCGGCCGAACGCGTTGCGATGCTGCGGCGATGACGGATGTGGGCAGTGTGCTGTGGTCAGACGTATCTGCACGCTTTTGGACAACGAGGAGGCGTACAATCAGCGCACCGTTGCTGTATTTTGGCAATTCACTCGTATAGTGATTGGTAGGGTGTCGGGGCGCTTTGGAGAAACCGCGCGCGGTACAATAGTGCATCTGCTCTGGTGAAGTGAGTATGTGCGCTTTGGTGCGCAGCCCCGCCTCCGCATTCGCAGCCACACCGCTGCTTCCGCTCTGTGCACGTCTCTCAGTAGGGTCTAGTTTCCCCGCGGAGCATCTGTCCCCGAATCCTTCCGTATTCTTTAATTTCCCCATCTCAGGTGCAAGCGGGCTAGGGTTTCTAGCGTTCAGCATCGCCATGGAAGAAGCCGGGCTCCCTTGCTGAGACAAGCTGGCCCGAATTGTGCAATATGGCCCCTTGATAGGGATCTGTTGATGGTCTGCTGATTGTTGCTCTTTTTTCATCCGGCTGCAGAAAGTCATGACGATTATATTGGCAGTCGAAATTCCTGGTTCTGGTCGAGGTGAGTAAGGGAGGCTCACCAGACCCTGGTCGCGCATCTTGTACTCCCACACGCGGCAGGTGCCGACTTTCAGTGCGACTTCCCCATTTCTTCACGGTCTGATTGAGAAGTATGCATGGTGACAGTCCTCTCGGGGTCTATTGCGTTCGCTGCAGTGAGTTTGAGGTCTTCATCGGCGCAGGAACTCCCCAGTCACTCTCGTTGATGTTCAGGCGTATGTGCACACACCTCTCCCCAGAAAAAAAAAAGAAAACCACGGACAAGAAGTCGGCATTCCTCTACGACATGTCACATTTTGTCGAAAGCGGTCGCCTCGTTCACTATTCCACAGCATTGTCTCAAAACGCTTCTCATGGCACCATCATACCTGTCAAAAAAACCAAAAGACAGGCTTGTCTACGACAAGCTTCACCAGCGACTCTTCTTAGCTGCTCGCAGGCGCCTCGGCTGACCACCCTGCAAGACAACCAAGAGTACGGCGTTCTAGGCTCCAAGATGCTGTGGGCCGATGCCCGTCGCCGCCCACCCGTCCTATTCCCGGCGATTTCCTCTTTACACGAGACGGCTGCCCGGATAGCCGCTCAGCCATTGTGAGACCGGCTCCTGCCACGACCGCTTGTCAGTGCAGTGTCTCGTTGTAAGACTGCTTTTGCCTCCTACCGACTGCAGTTGCCGCCGGCCGTTGCCGCTGGGCCACAGCCGCGCGTCTGGCGCGCATGAAGACGGTGTGACCAGTCTCAGAGACGGATGCAGCGCTGCAAAGTAAACCGCATGGTTGAATGCGTGCGTCGCTGGGCTGGCTGGGTGATGAGCTGTGTGGCAGCATCACCGCGTGGGCGGGTTTGGGTCTGAGGTGGCTGGCAGGCTGCCGTTCGAGGACCCAGCGATGCCCCCTCCTCGTTGCTTGGAGGAGCGCATGCATACCCCATACTCACAGCGTGGGCCTTCACTTTCTGGAGGAGGGGGAGTGCCAGCGTGCGAATTCTTGACAGTGATTAGGCAGTGTGCCAAGGATGGAACTCCCCCGGTCGCGCTGTTCAGCTGCCCAAGGCGTCCTTCAACGCTGCAAACTCAGTACGCGTGAGGAGCTCACAACACCTACAGTTCAAATCAGAGAGTTACAGCCAGAGAAATTCAAGCCCAAAACAAAATTGACAGTATGCCGTAGATTATACGTTGAATTCCAACATCTATCCCTCAGCCAAAGCCCCAACCTCATCTCGCGGCCATCATCCTTCTGATTACCAGCGCGCAACAACTACCAGAATCAGCCCAGGGCCAGGCACATCATCCAACATCGCAACTCAATCGCCTCTCTCAACAGACGCTTCCGTCCCCACACCGGCCCTGGCAGTCATACTCCCCATCCAGCTCCGCTCGCCGTACGAATCCTGACCGGTGAACCATTCCGTCCATCGACCCATGCAGGTAATCCCAGATTCTGCGGCATCCCGTTCACCCCACCCTCGTCTGAGCACGGATAGGCCCGGATCAGCCCTCCTTTCTTCCCAGTTCAGACCATCGCTGCCGCTGCCGCTGCCGCTGACGGTCGGGGTCAAGCCGTTGTAGCTGCTCGATGAGTCGAGCCGGCGTCGACGGTCATCGGCGGCGAAGGGCGCTGCGACGGTCGGTGCCGCTGGCTGTCGTCGGGGTAGTCGGACGCAGGGCGACCCGTCACCGAGCTGGGCCGGGCGTGCAGGGCCCGCCGGTGGCGGCAGCGACATTATAGCGTTACTCAATAAATTTCTCGCACATCGCCAAAATAGCCGGCCGGGTGGTCGATGCCGTGGGGCGTCGGGTCGCTTCCGCCCGCATTCCCGCTGGAAGTGGGCGGTAGGTGTACTGCAGCGCGCATGGAGAAGCGCCTGCACCTCGGCGTAGGATCGCGAGCGAGCGGCTGATGTGGTGGAGCAGTCGTGGAGTTGAGGCACTTACGGCGGGTCCCGCTCGTCGCTGTCCTCGCACCGTCTACAGCCCCCGTGATGAATCACTCCTCGCTGCCGTTCGGTCTGCTGCACGGTGTTACTTCTGAGGTGGCACCGTCGGCTTTCGGGTTGGCACTGGTGGCTGGGTTGCTTGATTAAGCGGTGGTGGTGGTTGAAGCGGGGATGGTGAGGGTGAACTTTGAGTGCGCCATTGTGGGATGCTGGCAGGTGAGTATACAGCAAGTTGAATGGTTGCTAGCTGAGGACAAAGGTTTTCCTGGTGACAGGATTGATACATCTACCATCTTGCTGATGACGATCATGGTAGAGGTGGCTCCAACCCTGTCGTTCGTCCCAACTGGATCTGATATTTAGATGGCTGTACTCTTGCAGACTTCTGCTGGAATACAAACACAAATGGTTACTTCGCCGCCAAAAGAGAGGGTTTAGCCAGCCTCTGAAGAATGGACCCTTCGCCACGACATTAGCATGAGAGAGTCTTGCTTGGGAATGGAAATGCATTGGTCGACAGTGTCCAGTAAGATCAGTAGGATCCAAATTGCAGGTAAAACGAGGGATTCAGCATTGACGGTGGGGGTTGCGGGAGCGTGACGGCCCGTTGGTTGCTGCTTGATCCTGGACGTGCGCGCCTGGAATATTACCTGATCGGGCAATCCGTCCAAGTTCCCAGTGGACCCCGAGTGAACCGACGGAGAGTAAGGTAAGCTATTCTCGAGGCCAAACACCGTCTCCGTGAGGTAGAACCGGGTCGTTGGTACGTTGAGAGGCTGATAGTGTTGATGCAGGATCGACGAAGGGCAGGCGCGCACTAAGCCGAATCTGGCAGTGCCTTCCTGGTTGCCCCCAACCTTCCGCGACTTATTCATTCTCCACCACCGAACTCAAACCCCAGCAACGAAATGTCTTCTTGCATTGCCGCCCTCTTGAATCGCGCGAGACCGCAGTCAACGTCGACAAGGAAATCGCCGGCTGCAACCAGCCTCACTGCTTCAACAGATCCGGTCCAGTACCCCTTTCCGTGGGCAGATCAACATAAAGGCGGCTCGCAATAAAGCGTCTAGTTGAACAATGCGCCGGCTATCTAATGTCGGCTGCATGGCTGCCGACGCGGCTCCATTGTCCGTCGGATTTGCTCGAATCGGCCAAGCCGGATGGCGGTGCTTACCCGATTTGGAACCCGACCTCTCAGAGGAATCGTGCAAAACCCGTCACCATATTTCTTACTTCTACGTTCTTATTCGCAAAGTCCATGGTTACTGGTCGTTTCTCCAGCAACATCTCGACACTCAGCCTCCCCATGTATGCGCACTCTCGATGACGACTTATCGCAAATCACCACCGACCAATATTCGACCCAGGGTAGCTTTCAACTTCCGCCAATGATGTCAATTCATGGCCGTGCTTTTATTTTGGTGGTCTATCACTGCTTTTTAGACTGGTCACAAGACACATAAGCTATCCTAAAGATCATGCCTTACAACAGGCTCTGGGAAGCCCTCTTGAACCAACGTAGCAACCTGGAAAATATGCTCCTTCCTTTGACACACCTCTATCAACGCATCAGCATTCTGTATGATACCGGATATCTTTATCTGAAACCATCTAACGGCATACTCACGTCCTATAACGACAGTCGAACCTGGCTGGTGCTCGTTTTTCTTTCCAACCGCTACTACATCCGCCTTCTCTTGTGCACCACCACACAGCAACAAGTGCTCCTGCACGCAATAGAAACCCAAAGAAGACAAGCTCTTTCCGCTAATACAGCTAGAGGAGGTCGCAAAGCTTTCAATTCGAACCACTCAGACGGCAAGCACCACAAGAGCCAAGTGTCGCAACCAAGCCGTGTCTTCATGGTCCAGAACTTCCCGGCCTGGAAGCGGCTCTGTGAGGATCTGAAATCCCTTCTGTGTTCCCACACTACGGGGATAACAGTGGGCTGATGGTATCCGGTCCAATGAAGACATGCAACTAAGCGAGACAAGGGATGCTCAAAGGAGAGTGCTGCTTTACCCTTCCGCTTCCAACCGCTTTGTATCCACGTGGACTTCCGAGCAAACGCATTTGTACATGTGTCCCCTGTCAATTCCAGGTAAAAGAAAAACAATAAGTCTCGCGGGAAAGCGGTTGTCGTCGTTGTCTGCAACCGGAACCTTGCGGCAGCCTTATAAAATGTTGTGACGGTGCATTCTTCCGCACGGACAATACCTGTTCATATTACTGCAGCGGTGCATCCTCTGCTTGTTCTTCCGAGTCTGTCCGTACCGGCGATGAAGGGACTTGTAGTGCTGTTGGCTTCCGTGCCGCCGGCCGTGGCCGCCGCCGTTGTTCCAGAGGGTGTGATTCGTCGACAGTGGGAGAGTGATACTACTGCTGCTCTGCCTGACTCTTCTTCAGTATCTGATACGTTGTATGTATGCTTTCTATTCCTGTCCTTGCCATATTTCACAGCACCATTTTCCTATTGCTGCGTTCAGATACGAAAGCTGCTTTCACAATATTATCCTGTTCTCAACAATCATCAAAACACATTGGTCTTGCATCACTTGCAACTTTAGAAAAACTACTTCCAAAGCTCAAAATCCTCATTCAACCTTTCATATTTCGAAACACAGAAGAAGAAAAAGTCCAAACGTTCATCCCCTCCAGGTCCACCACCACCCTCCCGACCGAAGAACCGTCATCTCCACCCACCCTCGAAGACCTCTGGCCAACCTACTTCTCCGGCGCACTCTCCCCACCGCCACCATCCCCAAACACCCCTCCCACCTGCGCCCCGCTCACCCCCACCAACCCCGCCACTTGGTGGTACGCCGACCTCCTCTCCACGACCGCCGACGGCACCTCGCCCTTCCTCGCCGCGCCCCTCAACGCCAGCTACCCGGTGCGCCGCAACGCCGTCGCCTACGGCGCCGACCCGACGGGCACGCGGCCCTCCTCGTCCGCCATCCAGGCCGCCATCGACGACGGCGGCGCCGTCGACCTGCTCGGCGGCGCCCTCCGCTACCCCTACCCGCACCTGCGCAACACCACCGGCCGCGGCCCGGCCTTCGGCAGCACCCTCGCGCCCGCCGTCGTCTACCTGCCCCCCGGCACGTACCTGCTCGACGCGCCGCTGCAGCTGTGGATCGGGACGGTGCTGGTGGGCGACGCGGCGGCGCCGCCGGCGCTGGTCGTCGCCGCGGACTTCTCTGCTGCTTCCGCTGCCGGGGACGGCGGGGGCGGCGGCGGCGGCGGGGCGTATGTGATTCGGGGGAAGGAGCCCGGGTTGCCGGCGACGAACGGGTTCTTCGTCGGGCTGCGGGACGTGGTGGTCGATTCGAGGGCGTACGCGGCCGGGGAGGAGCTGGTGCTCCTGGATTGGACGGTTAGTCAAGGGACGCAGCTGGCCCGGGTGACGTTTGAGATGCCGCGGGGGGGAAGGCATGTTGGGTTGAGGTATGTGTTGTTCTTTCCCTTTCCCTTTCCTTTCGGTTTTGTGGTTTCTCGTGTGAAGGTGGGCTGGGAGTCGTTTGGGCTGACTTTCGTTCCCCTGCGTGAAGTACGAAGCTTGACTACAACAGCAACATCATCTTGAACGATCTTTCGTTCATCGGAGGTGCGGTAGGGATGGACTTGAGCGGACAGCAGTGGTTGATCAAGTCTGTGACTTTCAACGGGTGTGGAATTGGAGCGATCGTAGATTGTAAGTGGTCCGGGGCTGCTAGAGGTCTTGAACTGCATTTGAGCTGACGGTTCCGCGCTAGGCTACGACTGTGTTTTCCTCGACATCAACGTACGTGCTTCACTGAACCCTGAGGGACTTGTCTGACTTGCTCTTAAGTGCATCGGGGCCGGCATATGTCTCGACGGAAGTCAGACTTCAGGCAGCCTCACGGTCATCGATAGCTATACTGCCCACTCGGGCACATTCGTATCCAGCTACGAATCGGTAAACGGCAATAACCAGCTCGTCCTCGAAAACATACAAAGCGATGGCGACACCGTCACATTGAGCGGCAACGTCGTCGTAAGGGGAAACATACTGTTTACCTGGATTCGCGGTCAAATGGTAAGTGGCTTACTTTCCGGCTGCGGGCGGCATAACCTGACTGATAAAAAGTACACGCCGGGAAACCCATATCCCTCACACCAGCAAGGCGCCATGGTCTACACACCTCGCTCTTCTTCCCTGACCAGCAATGGCAATTACTTCGTGATGAAGCCGCCCACATTCCGCGAGTACGATAGCTCGCAGGTCCTCAACATAAAATCAGTCCCGGGATATCCCGTCTACGGCGACGGTAACTCCGACGACACCGACTCCATCAACACAATCCTAACGCAGTACGCCGGATGCAAGGTCATATACATCCCCGCAGGCACGTATGTTGTCAGCAACACGATCTTCGTTCCGCGCGGGTCACGTATCTACGGCGACGCCTACGCCTCCGTCATCAGCGCCAAGGGACCCACCTTCTCCATCCCCAGCATGCCGAGACCGATGGTCCAGGTCGGAGCACCGGGCGACGTCGGCGTGGCGCAGATCGTCGACATGATGTTCACCGTCGGCGAGGTGCTCCCGGGCTGCAAGCTCGTCGAGGTGAACATGGCAGGTGAGCAGCCGGGTGACGTCGCACTAATCAACTCACACATGCGCGTCGGCGGCGCCGCCGGGTCGGCCGTTCAGACGAATTGCGAAGATGCTTCGCCGTGCCGGGCCGCGTGGGGCTTGGTCCACCTGACGGCGTGGTCGAGCGCGTACGTCGAGAACGTGTGGGGTTGGACGGCGGACCACGACCTGGATGGCGTGTACACGCAGAACATCGCTACGGGCCGGGGGATGCTGGTCGAGGCGACGAAAGGGACGTGGATGGTCGGCACGTCGATGGAGCATAACACGCTTTACCAGTACAACTTCAACGGCGCCGAGAACGTTTTCGCCGCGATGCAGCAGTCTGAGACGCCGTATTGGCAGGGGGTGAACTCGGGAACCGTCGCACCGTATCCGTGGACGGATGCCTTGCAGGCCAGCGATCCGAACTTTTCCCAGTGCGACGCTTCCGGTGGAGGGTACTGCGGGTCGGCGTTGTTCGAGAGGATTGCGCAGAGCAAGAGTCTCTTCTTGTATGGCGGCTGCCTTTGGACCTTTTTCACCGGCGGGAACGAAAGCGAGAAGTGCGACTCGGATTGCCAGCAGGAGGCGATTGACATAGATAACGCTTCGAGCGGTATCTATTTGTACGGCACAAATGTGCATAAAGTGACGAATATGGTTAGGAGCGGCGGATGGAGCATTGCGGGTCAGAGCACGAACGAAGGCGGCTGGGGTGGCGTGGTCGCTGCTTACCTGTACAACTCTTGAGTCAATATTTCGGTTGTGAAATTTTGTTGGGATTAGTAACATTTCGGATCTACACTTTGAGTTCTTCACCACCGTTGCCGCCCCAAATTGCAGCCGCCGTCTCATGCTGAAAAGTTGAGGGGACGAAGTGAAGAGAAAAGTAGTCTCGTGCCAGTCCGTGGTCTTTGCTGGCTCGTTGTTGCCAAGCACCAATTGGGAAAGGTGCGTGACTGGAAGTTACGGCACACCTTTTTGTCCTCGGCGAGAAATTACAGTCATGGAGAGCGTACAGTCCAAAGGGCTCGTCACTGTTGTAATTTGAGAAAGCCAGC
Organism: Diplodia mutila; assembly: GCA_022560015.1. Classification (NCBI taxonomy): domain Eukaryota; kingdom Fungi; phylum Ascomycota; class Dothideomycetes; order Botryosphaeriales; family Botryosphaeriaceae; genus Diplodia; species Diplodia mutila. The sequence goes on from JAFISB010000020.1 coordinate 218,905, forward strand.
CAGACGCAAGAATGCGAGAAGAGAGCTCTCGAACCTGCGAACGGTTCAGTCAACTCTGCCACACCACACTACTTTGTGGGCAGTTGCTACGCTGTATTGTCAACGGTTGGCGTCTAGAAACCGCAACAACGCTGGATGAAGCGAGGTTTAAGTATGGTTTGGGGTCAGACGACGTTGGATCAGGTGAGAACGGTTTCATGACAGGGTTCTCTCCAGCTTCTCCGCAAAGGCGGGAGTCATACCACGGGCGGGAGAGCGGCATGGCCCTGGGGCACAGACAGCCTTCCATTAGGCGGCTCGATTAAAAGCTTGTCTGCTCAGGCGTAGATCATTAGAGGCACCATGACCTGCCCCGGACGGATCTAGAAGGAGGACACGTGATGGAAAAATGGGTTTCTCTCCTGACCCGAGACCGGCAGGCCGGCCTGGAGATGACGTGCCTGGGGAGAGGCTCTGGCGGGCTGGGCAGATCTAAAAAGCTTCCAGATCTCAAGCAATGTTTGGGTCGGGGTCGCACAGCTCTTTGGTCGCCGCGGCGCGTGCGTCCCTGCGTTGGGTGCATGCACATGGTGCAGCACGCCGCGGCCAACCTCAGCGCCACGGCTTTCGACGGCGTCAGCCTCGCACTAGGAGCCCCTATACGGTGAGCGAGTGACGTCGGAACGAATGCCAGGGCTTCGATTTTTTTTTGGCGGCGGTTTCTACAGGCGTCAGCATGTGCCTCGGAAGGGTCTGGCGTCTGGCGGGTGGGCGCAGAGAATTGCGGGCGGTGCGGGAGAAAACCGGGGCCGAAGACGCTTGGGCGCTTTTCTGTTAGGACACGCGGGCTGCATGGTCGGTAAGCGCTCTGGAGGCCGTGGGGGCAGCATCGCCCTTGCTGCGCGGCTCTGGACTGCAGGGTGAGCTCTGGGGGGACCAATTGGCCGCGGCATTGGGCGGGCTGCAGCGGCATTTGAGCCCAGCGCGGCCTTGAGGCTGGCGGGTCGGCGGCAGAAGAGCTGGAGCGCGTGGATGGACGGCCGGCAGCTGCGCTGTTGGAGGGCACCCGTGTAAACCCGAATCTTGGCGCACTAGCCGCTTGCGCCATAGCGCGGTCAAGCGAAGTTTTCGCCGTCGACCGCCGCCCTTATTTATGCTCTCAATCCTTTCGAACCCTCTGCTTCTCCATCCATCTCCCCTCATCCCTTTCCGATTGTTTCTTTGATCAACCGGCACAATGGCAAAGGAAGGCGAAGTTGTTCAGGCTGACAAGGTATGTCCGCCCGATTCCGCTGTCGCAACGACACGATGCGCCTGTCCCCCCGATCCAGAGCCGCGGCTAACAATGATAACAGAGCGTTTTCGGCATGCCCGTAAGTCATCACTGACGACCTCCTCGCATCGACGCTCGACTTGAGCCGGCTCTGCTCCATCCGCCGCTTCGCTCGCAACGGCCGCCGCGTCGTTTGCGATGACGGCGCTGCGGATGCTGCAACCTGTCCAAGTTGTTGCGGAGTTGGCTCCTCGATGAACCTCACTAACATAATCACAACAGGGATTCGTGGTCGACTTCTTGAGTACGTCCAACCACTGCTCATCTATCGCCGATGCGTTGCCGATGCCATTGGCACCGGCGATGGCTTCGCGATGGATGTTGCAAATTTTGCGTCCGGACTTCGATCGCTGACTGCTTATCTACAGTGGGTGGTGTCTCCGCCGCCGTCTCGAAGACCGCTGCCGCTCCCATCGAGCGTATCAAGCTCCTTGTCCAGAACCAGGTACGTCCTCCCCGTCGACCAGGCACTCTCACCGCCTGCATCGATCGCCTCGCCGTTCGCTTCTCAGCTGCTTCTGTTGAGCCGACGTCACCTCGACCACGTGCTAACCCGCGTCTTCAATAGGATGAGATGATCCGCGCCGGTCGTCTCGACACCAAGTACAAGGGCATCGCCGACTGCTTCCGCCGCACCACCGCCCAGGAGGGTGTCGTCTCCCTGTGGCGTGGTAACACCGCCAACGTCATCCGTTACTTCCCCACCCAGGCCCTGAACTTCGCCTTCCGTGACACCTACAAGTCGATGTTCGCCTTCAAGAAGGAGCGTGATGGTTACGCCAAGTGGATGATGGGTAACCTTGCCTCCGGTGGTGCTGCTGGTGCCACTTCGCTCCTCTTCGTCTACTCCCTCGACTACGCCCGTACCCGTCTCGCCAACGACGCCAAGTCCACCAAGGCTGGTGGTGGTGACCGCCAGTTCAACGGCCTCATCGACGTTTACAAGAAGACCCTTGCCTCCGACGGTATTGCCGGTCTCTACCGTGGTTTCGGTCCCTCTGTCGCTGGTATCATCGTCTACCGTGGTCTGTACTTCGGCATGTACGACTCGATCAAGCCCGTCGTCCTCGTTGGTCCTCTTGAGGGTAACTTCCTTGCCTCCTTCCTTCTCGGCTGGACCGTCACCACCGGTGCCGGTATCGCTTCCTACCCTCTTGACACCGTCCGTCGTCGCATGATGATGACTTCTGGTGAGGTACGTATCAACAGCGCTCCAGATTGATAACCAGCAGATTGATGCTGACCAACTCGCAGGCCGTCAAGTACAAGTCTTCCCTGGATGCCGCCAAGCAGATCATTGCCAACGAGGGCTTCAAGTCCCTGTTCAAGGGTGCTGGTGCCAACATCCTCCGTGGTGTTGCCGGCGCTGGTGTCCTGTCCATCTACGACCAGGTCCAGCTCATCCTCTTCGGCAAGAAGTTCAAGGGTGGTTCCGGCTAAATGCACTCTCCTTCGATTCCGACCGAGAGAAGCATACCTTAATACTGGAACGGGGACGACGCAGGGGGGATGGAGATGGCGTGGATAGAGTAAGATCAAGCCTGAGCTTGTTCTGGTTACGAAAGAAAACAAAGCTGGGAGCGGTTTCTGATATCCCTGCTTTCCAAGCATTTTGTACTTTACCCGGCAAATTTTCTTCTTTGTACCTTGCGCATCTCGCTGGCTTGACTCGCTCTGATTTCCTTGATTTCCAATTTGCTCGCTGGGCACTTCCGTCGTTAGATAGTGCATTCTCATCGGCAGGAGGTGTTCAGAGGTTGGCAGCGGGAGAAAATATCGGCATAGAATTCGATTGTGTTTTTCGTTACGCTCGATCGCCATGATGCTCGGTGAAGGTGTTGAACTAGCCACATTTCAACAACAAACAGGGTCTTGAGCCTCAACCCTGAATCAAGGCCCGGCGGGGTGGTTCAGGCATGGTAAGTTGCGTAATTCCATTGTCGAATAGGCAGTCTCTGTCGTGTTCTCCTTGCATGCTAAATCGCCTCCTTTCAATCGTGACGGGGTAAAGGCAGCGGCCATGGGATCGGCGGCCCGCTTTGGGGAAAGCTTCACGTGACGTCATCGGGCTTGTAAAGGCAACCAGCTCAACTTGCAGTTCTGCGGCGCCAGGCATCTGTCCTTGCATCCTCGCCGCGACTCCTGCACTTACATAAAGGCAGACAACATCCTCACCCATCCCACAAATTCCACTCAGTACCTCCTTGGCTTCCCAATATCAGACCACCGTTTCCAATTCGCACAACACCACCGCCAACCATGCCTCCAATCCCCATCTTCTCGGACGCGCCGATCAACCCGCAGACCGCCGCAAAGCCAGACGGCGTAACACCGCAAACCGCCACGGCGGACAATCAGCAGCAGCAGCAGCAGCAGCAGCAACCGCAGCCCACGCCCACCCGCACCACCGCCACGACCACTGCCGCCGCCTTCGACCCATCCACGGCGCCGCCTCCACCCCAACCGGGCGCCGCGCCGGTCCCTCCCCCCTCGACGAACCAGCAGTTCCCCCCACCGCCCTCGACAAGCTCCCAATTCTCCACCTCCCCGCCAGCGCCTCAACCGGGCGCCGCGCCCGTCCCCGCACCCACCGGCAGCGCGACCTCTTCTTCGCCCGGCGGCGGCGGCGCGGTCACGAAGACGGTGACGGAGACGGTGACGATGCAGGGCGGCCCGCCGCCGCAGTTCGGCATCCCCGCGCCGGGCGCGAACGCGGCGGCCACGCGCTCGACCGACGCGTCGGGCTCTCCTCAACGATACGGCGGCGGCGGCGGCAATGGCGCGACGACGATAAACTTCGGTGCGGTGGACGGCGGCGGCGGCGGTGGTGGTGCCGGTGCGGGCGTTACGAGGACGCGTGGCTCGAGCACGGCGAGTTTGGAGCATCCGTCGGGTTATGTGCAGTACGTGGAGCTCTTTCCCTTCTCTCTCTCTTGTCCCCTCGTGGAGAGGGGGGGTTCTTTCGTCATGAGGGGTATCGAGAATGCTAATGTGGACTCCTTTTCTGTCTGTAGGAACCAGTACCCCGACGGAACAGCGGCGCAGAGAGCGGCGATGGAGGCCGCGGCGGCGAAGGAGAGGGAGGAAGGCGGCGTGTGGGGCACCGTGAAGGGCCTCGCGGCCACCGTGGGCGAGGGGTTGAAGAAGGCGGATCAGGAGGCTTGGAAGTTGGTTGGAGGCACCGGAAAATAGAGGGAGGAGGGGAAGTGCTCGGGTTCGAGAAGTGGATGGAACGGGATACGATAGCATGAGGGTTGGGTCTATGGGTTATACATGATGAATGATGGGATTCATTCGGGATGGCAACGGCGTTGAGGATTGATGTTGTACTATAGGATATGCCTTTATGCGTATGAACCATAGAAAACGAAAGGCAGGTGTCAATGAGATGTCCCCTGTTATGCATTACCATGAAGCCGATCTTACTCGCCGTATTGATGAGGGCAAGACGCAACTCCGTCACCCGTGCAGTTGCTCTCAACGGAATTTCCCCTCCATACACGCACGACGTCTCGGGCCATAGGCCTCTCAGCCAGCGTAACCCTCTGCCGCCAGTAAGACGACACGGAGGTACGGAACATTCAGCCGCTCCAACTACTGACTTCACACAACGCCGGCGCCGGGTATGCGGAACAAATGCCCGCGCCAAGGGCGGCGTCACGAGCCCACTACTGACATCAAACACGGGCGAGCGAATCGGATGTTTTCGCCGAACGACGAAGAAGAGAGGCGCAAATTGAAGATGGTGCAAAAGGGGGCTGAGAGAAGGAACGTGATAGGCCACTTCGAGTGCGGAAGTCAACTCCGCTTCGTTCGAACTTGCGAACGCGCGAGGAAGGTGCTACCGTTCGTTCGTTGTCGTTGTCCGTCCGTCCGTCCACACGTCAATCAGCTGCGGGAGAAGAAAGAGCCACGGTTGCGATTGGAGTAACCCTGCGACTTGACGAAAAAGGTCTCGAAGATTATTAAGTGAGCTTCCCTATGAGTTCTCTCTCTCTCTCTCTCTCTCTCTCTCTCTCTCTCTCTCTCTCTCTCTTTGACTCCTCACCGCAGTTGCTTCGCTGCTCTTGTTGTTTCCCGAAACAAGAAAAACTCGTGGCCATTTTGATTCGTTCGGATTTCTTACCCGCCTTCTGCCTCTCTCATTTCTTGTCGCGCTCGGGCTCTTCTCCGGATTGCATCACGATTTCGTCTAGCACCAAATGCGAAAGGAGGAGCACCCCATGGGGTTCCGTCGTAAGCATAGAAACCGAATATTTTTTGATGTCCGCATTGCCCGCTTGGGCAACTTGAGGCTAAAAGGGAAAGAGCGCCAGCCCGACCAAGCAAGAGACCACCAAATGGGAGACCGTCGGAAAACAAAGAGCGAAATCAAAGCAGAGATTAAGCAAAAGCAAAGAAGAGATTAAGCAAACGAGCCACCTGGATTCCTAAACCGTAAAATTCCCCTATGATTTATCCGTTAATCGTCGCCATAAGAAAATCACAATCTCCCAAACCCCGTTGAAACGCCCCAAGAACCCCGTTTGAGGTCGAGCATTGATGATCATTACCTGGAGAAGGCAGGAGGTATTCACTCTGCCCGAGCTGTTGCTTGGTGCGAACCGATAGAGCCACAACGCCAGGAGGGAAACTTGTACAAGAAAGTAAAGTTTCATTAAAGGTTATCACCAAGAGACTGGAGCACAGCAGTCTCTGCAGTGACCGTGTTAGGGCTTTGCTTCTGGGTTCCAGCTTTGTTGGACTGATTTCCGGCGTTCTCCTTTTCCTCGGCCCCGGACATCATCAGAGTCTCGTTCATATTGCGGTGGAGCGGGGTGTCCAATCCAAGACTTGGGCTCTCGTGCTCTGGGTCCTCGTATACCAGATCTTGGTTCTCTGAGGCTTCCACCTTAGGTTGTGGCGTATTGCTCCGTTCACGAAGCTGGTCATCGGAGGACACGTCCTGGTCAGTTCCATTACCGGCTCCGTCCACATCCTCATCGGCGGGCATGTCCTGATCAGTTCCGTCACCAACTTCGTCCACGCCCTCAACGAGGCGGCGGAAGCCCTCTTCACTGCGCTCCAGGATATGTGCAACATCGTCCTTTAAGTCGATCTCAGCCTGCGACGGAGCGGCGACCGTTCCAAGATTACCAAGAACTTGGATATAATCCCTTCGAGCGGTTGAGTGGACGCCCTCGGTGCGTCTCGCCAGCTCCAGCTTGATGGTTGAAGTCAAATCGTTCAACCGAGTCCTGACAGCATCGCATGCGTCCTGGAACATGGTCGTACGGCTGTTAGACACATGTGCTGACATATGCCCTTTCATGCGCTTGTAGCACCCAGGGCCGTGTTCTGTCATGCATTGACTATACGCATGCTCCATCGCAGCAGCAATGACGGGTGTGAATTCTCTGTTCACCTCCCTCTGGATAGTCGTCATCATGACCTTGATAGACTCGACCTGGCCCGTTAGGAATGGCTGATAGCTGTTGAGCTGCTGACTGAGCGCTGCAACAGTGACCGCGTTAACACCCAATTCTCTGGCTCGCCTGGTGACCGTGTTATGGAAGTTGGTCAAAACCTCCAGTGTCCTGTTCCTGAATTTATCCAGCTGCGCAGGAAGAGCCCGTTGGAAAGCCCTCTCCCAACCAGTGGCAATTTGCTTCATCATCGGTTCGGCACTGTTGGAAGGTTAGCGGACTTAGCTTGACCATGTGGACCTGGAGCGACTTACAGTTCTCCGTTGAAATCGCGAGGACCAGCGGCCCCAGAGAATACCCCGTACCGGACGATCGTTGCGCGGTAAGTAGAGTAGTACAACCCACCCAAGCTCCGATGGGCGCCCCATCCTTCGGCGGTCGGAACGCTGGCATCAGATGCATTGGCAATGGCGCGGTCATACTTGTCGTAAATGTTCTGAGTCAGAGCTTCGGTAAGACCGGAAAGTGTGTCATCGACAATTTTGCTGAGATCCTGTATTTGTTTTTTCATTAGCACTTATGCGACCTTGGCTGTATGTAGAAGAATAACTCACCTCCTGAAACCCTACCAGCTTATACTCCACGAATCGAGCTTCCTTCTGCCGTTGGGGGGTTGAAAGGTGCGAGCCGTTCTTAGTGCTGGACGCCCACAAGAGCAGCGAATTGAGAAGCTGGGAAAGGCCGTTGAGAAATCTACGTCCGGCTGTGGCACGACCGTATTCGGTGAGCTTCTTGCAGTGCGCTTGGAGTTGTGGCATCTCTGTCTCAGAAACGTCGCTGAATCCAGACACGTCCTTATCCCTCTTGAGACGACCACTAAGCTTTTGGAAAGCCCTCGCACTTATGCAGAAGACCGGAAGCGAGCGAGCAACTTCGTCGTAGTCGCGAGACTCTTTGTCTGGGTCGAAATTTTCCTCGTCTTCTTCTAGGGCGGTTTCTTGGTCGAGCTCTTTGATCCCAGCAGCGAAATCATGCTGGATTGCCCCCTTTGAATACTCGTTCCTGCCCTTGATGCATAACGAGTTGATCTCGTGGTCGATGGCCGCAATCTTCTCGTTCAGGGCCTTGACCTCTTTCCTCAATACCTTCTGCTGCGAGTCTATTAATTCACGTTGAGCCTTTGCGTTCCTTTTCTGGGATCGAAGCTCTTGTATCTTTGAATCAACTTCCTCGCTGGTAAGCTCTTGTCGATTCTCGGATTCGTCCTCTGAGTCGACCTCTGAAGGGTCGTCGTCTGAGACATCAGATACGTCTTCAGCGCAGTCGTCATCCGAGTCGGTCGTGCGGCGTTTTTTCTGCGGACGGGACTTGGTCGACGATATCTTTCGTTTCTTGGCATTGGTCGGCGCATAGACAGTCTTGCCATCTTGTATGTCGTCTCTTAGCTGCTCCCAGGTCTCCAGCTGATCATCACAATCGTCTATAGCGTCATTGTAAGCTTGCTTGGCGTCGCCATGCTCGTTTAACTGGTCTTTGAGCGCTTTGACTTGGTTCCTCATCTCATCGGCCTCCTGCCAGGACTTCTCAGCAGTTTCATTCAGGTCGAGACTTTGTACGGCTTCTTGATTGGAGATGTCGTCCGTCTTCGAGCATATGAACGTCACGTTCCCGTAAGTCCCGTCCAGTTTCAGCTGCCGTTTGAAGGAGTCGCCGAGGAGTGACTTAGCCGCCTTGTCATCGACAGCACGGGTGATCGGGGCCACAATCCAAAGCCCTGTACACTGCTTCATGTATCCTTCGGCAACAGCAGCGCGCGCTGCATTCGAATCGTGCACTCCAGGAAGATCAACGAGAACAGCACCGGTTGACAAGGCGGGCGCCTTAGTGTAGATTTTGACAACCCTGATAAGCGGCCAGTATTCCATGCGCTTTGTGTCGGTCTTCTTGTCCTTCTTTTGACCAGTATTCTTCTCCTGGCTGTCCACGTAAGTCTGGAGCTTCTTGTAGAACTTGTCGTTGTCGCTGTCGGCGATGTGCTTAACAGTCCCAAGTATGTTGTTCACAGCAGCGTCACGCTTCAAAGCCTCCAGCCCGCCAGCAGCAAGTGACTCCTTCGTTCGATGCGGATAGACAGCGTGAATCTTTGCAAAAGCCACACCAGCTTCACTGTCCGGATTGCTAGTGGCCTCTTTGGATATTTTACCACTGCCATCCAAAAGATCTCCAAAAAGGGTCTCCAGTTCCTTGTACCACTCTTCGGGCTTAATGAATTCGACATCCGCTCGATAGCGGTCTCCGGCATCATCGCTCTCGTTGTAGGACAGTTCGGTAACGACAGCAGTGCAAGCACGCATGCAGTTCGTGGGAACAAGGCGCTCCTCATCAAGCAGGGCATTGATCACGCTGCTCTTACCGGCACCAGTATTTCCGACGACACCGATGACCGTACGGCTACGGACAGGCTCCTTCTTCAAGTCTTCAATCTGTTGTAACCACTGCGCTGCGTCGTCACTCGCGGTCTGTCCTTCGTCCAAAGGTTCTTGAAGCATTTCGAGCAAGTTCAGGGCTTCCTCAACACCCTTCTCCAACTTTTCGGGGTCCATTTCCGACGACAGCTGTTGCAAGAATGGGTTTTGCGGTGCGAGCTTTGTGTTCTCGTCCGGCTCTGAAGCAGCATACTGTTCATCGGAAACGAGCGAATTCAGTGCAGGTGACGGTGACACATTAGCATTCTGCGCGGGCAGCTGTGCGTGACCTGGGATCAACGGGCTTGTAGCAAGAGGAGATGAAATGTTTGAAAACGGGCCATGGGGATGGTAATGCAACCACGGACTCTGGTAGCCTTGAGCAGTGGGGGAAGCTTCCGGGGCCCTTGGGGTATTGGCACACGATGGGGACCAGCTTGGCTGCTGCTGTTGCTGCTGCTGCTGGGGAAATGGTGGAGGGGTCCACGGTACACCAAATTGCGGAGATCCGATAGGCGACGATGTGGATTGCGAAGACCAGCCGGGGCTTGAGAATTTTGGTAGGCGCTGCGAGTTTTGAGGCGGCGCAGTGGTGGGCCAAGCGCTTGAAACAACCGAGGCTGGCGCTGATATTGCTGGTTTTTGGTATTCACGTGGCAAGACCGATGCAGTAACAGGACGGCTGTCTTGCGCTGGCTCAGATTTCGGCCAACGAATCGGCCCGTGTGCTGTAGGGCGTGGACCTGGCAAAGAAGACGGAGCAGCAGAAGCCCTCGCTTGCACTGGCTCAGGCCCGGAGGAACCGACGGGCGAATGCGTTGAAGTCCTCGCCACCTCAGTAGGTGCGGATGATGCGGTAGAAGCAGAGGTGCGCACGGGTATCAGGACGATTAGGTTGTCCTTGCTAACGAGCACGGTCAATTCATGTCGCAGCGGAAGGCTTCAGGTCGCGTTATACTTACTATTTGTTCAATTCGACCATCTTGACCGTGTTTTCCGGCACGGTGGGTCCAAGTTGAAGACGAAACTCGCCAGGCGTGTCTTTGTACCTCCTGTGGTACTCGTCGTGGATGGCTTCGATTTTGGTCTTGCCATTGGCCTTGATCCACAGGAAATCCGATTGCGCGGAAGCCTGTGAATGCTCTGGACCTTCGAGCAAGACGGCCACCCAATACCTGCTGGGCTTCAAAGCTACCTCCGGCTTGACCGCCTTCGCGCGTTCGCGCAATTCATCGTATGCGGCCGACGTGGTGGTCATGTTGGCTCAAGCGGCAATCCGTGGTTGCTAAGCACTGACTAACCGAAGTGAGGGAGGGGTTGAGTGGCTGAAGCGCTTGGCCGTGAGACAGAAGCAGTGGCACATTCCACAGCCGGTAACGGAGAGCCGCGTGTTCGTAAGCGGGTGTTGGCCGTTGCAGAGGTCAATGCTTTGGGAACTGGGGGTGATTCAGCGAGCCGGGCGTTCAGCGACGCACGCAAAGCAGCGTGAGCGTCGCGGGGTGCACAATTGGCGTGGAGTTGAAGTGGGAGTCTGGTCGCGACGGGAAGGCGCGTGTCACGAAGCAAACACGCTAAATGTGTTGTCACGTGTGATACGCTCGGGCCACACCGCGTAACAAGTGGGGCAGGTGCAGTCTGGAGGAAGATCTTGCTCCACACCGCCCTTCGGTGCTGTGTTCATAGGTGCACGCATGGGCAGTGTTGGCTGGCGGGAACGGTATTTAGCAGTGCTCGAATGTGCGTGTCTGTTTGCGTGTCTGTCCACTGCCCGCCTTCTCTGTTTGCTGCCACGTTCCATTTCATATCCTAATACTTGGAACAAAGCGGCAGCCGCGCAGATGGAAACATCATCACTGAGTGAGATGCTCTGGCCTACATCAAGCTTGCAGCGTGGTCGAGCCTTTTCACGTGTCTGGCTCGCACTTTGTATATCCATAGCGTCATCGATCCTTAGTTGGATGCGTAACCTCGGTCCAGTCCGCTTCTCGTTGGTTAGAGCTAAAGCCTGGATGTATTTGACAGCTGCTCTGTCCTCGCTGTTGGAACTGTGAAAACACTTCTCTTCACTGTTTATTCAGAGTCCATTCGGCCTCCCGTCAGGAAAATGGCGCCTCCATCTCTCCAATCGAAGCATCAGAACAAGCCTCCTCTGCGTCAGCTCGCCACGGAGAAGCTGCACGGAAAGGGAAGCAATCCGTCTCAGCTGGGAGACCCAATATCTCTCAAAGCCGAAACCTCCGACTCTTGGCCCACCGGAGAGCCTGCCAGACCCCCTGGCGGAACATCATCGTTCTCTCTAAGCGATGCAGCCAAAAAGACGATGCTTGGAGATCCAGTCAGTCTGAAGGCAGAAACGGTGAATACGGAGCCCACCGACCACGATAATGGGCCGTCTGGAAGCGGTGGAAGTGTGCAGAAGTCGAAGCTCTGAAATCAGATCAGCATGTCTTGTCTCGGGCGAAAGCCTTCTCCACCCTCTCTGACTTTGATGATTTTGTAAGCGCGGCTCAAATCCTACTCATCCTTTTTGGCATTTGTTGCAGTTCTGGATTAAAAGCAATTGCATTGCCTTACAAGCCCATTGGTAGGGGTTGAGCATCTGTTGGATCTCCGTTTTTGTAGTCCGCAGATTATCCTTCGCAGTCACAGTGGGTGACAAAAAAAATTGAGCCTACCCACACCTTGTCTCAGAGGTACTGTTGCCTTACATAGATGGTAGGATCCGGTGTCTGTATGTATTTGTACAGTTTTGAGGCTCGCATCCATGCCCGGGTAGTTGCTTCAACTGCCCGTGTAGGAAGAGTGTGAATCTTTTGCGATCCGCCATGCAGCCATTGCGTGGCCTGGTGCCTCTATGCCAATCCTAGCTAGTGATGGCGGAATGGCGCCGTAAAATGGACGGTCGTGAGTCTATACGCATGCGTATTGTCGTATTCGTGTCGATCCGACTCAGGAGAAGCGAAGGGACTCCGGGCGTTGTCCTTGTGGGTTTAGAGCAAGCGCGTGCATCGGAAGGCGCAGGGGGGACGGTTTCAAGCAGAGATCTGGTCCCTGAAAGCGTGCAGATGGAGCGAAGTAGTTGTACACGCTGATCGGCGTCCAGAATCAGGGCGCGGGTGCAGATACCGGTTTTCGCACAGCAATAAAGTGGCGGCGATGAGGGGCGATTGACGACGTCGATGTTGCGCAGCAGCAGGCCCAGGTCGTGCTAGGCTATCTATCCGTTGGAACCGTAGTGCCGATGGAAGCGTGTCTGGCATTTCGCAGGCGGGTCGTGGCGCAGGCTTGAGGCTGGCCCGTGGGGCGTGAGGGTGACGTCGCGCATCCGAGCATGGATTCCCCATGATGCAAGCTGTGCAAGCCTCAGGCTGATTTACAAAAGACCCTATACGCCCGGACCCCGAGCTCCTCCTGTTGCGCAACCCGCTGCACTACCTACCGCAATTCCCTAGCCCGGCCGTGATCCGTCCATGGCCCGTTGAACACCTGATTGCCTGACCCTTCGCCCCCGCAATGCCGCAGCCTTCGCACGAGCGGTAGAAACGATCCCTCCGACCCCGATTCCTTCCCCATCCGCGCCGCGCCATACCTTAGCCCGCTGCCGGAGCTTACGGACCTCGAAGCTTCCGAGCTTCCATCCCGTCGCTCGCTCATTACATCACCTGCCCTGGCTCTGTCGCGCGCTCAAAGAGCCTCACCTTCCCCCGTCTCCCGTAGCGCCCGCCGCTCCCGCAACACCAAAGTCGCGTCATCATGGCAAGCTCACAGCTCCACGACGCCCTCAGCTGCCTGAGACCGAAGGACTTTACTTCCGACGTCCCCCTCGATGACCTGCCGACATGGATGCGCGGCATCTTCGCGAATGGCGAGACCATCGTCAACTCCATCCCCCAGCTGCCCGGCGGCACAGACTTCCTCTCTTCCGAGCGCAAACGAACAGACGTCAACGGCGCCCACAATGCCTCCGAGATGACCATATCAGACGCTCGATCCCCGCCTTTCGACCCTTCGTTCGAGCCTCTCCAGGCGTCATGGGGCAAGCCGACCAAAGCCAGCAACAATCCTCAGAAAATTTCCGTGTACAAGATGGCGGGCGCGGACAGATACGGCTCATGGTTTGCGAGGAGAAGCGTGCACGAGGGTTTGGGGTTTACCAAATGGAAGCGGGCGCTTCAGCAGGAGTTTGCCGAGAGCTTGGCCGTTGAAGGCGGGCCCGGAGTCGGCAGCATCAGAGGCATTGGTGGAGACAAGCGGCTTGAGCGACAAGTTGTCGAGGGCGTTGGGAAATTGGAAGGTGCGTCCTAGCAAAGCAATGCGCCAGACCGACTGCTAACTAACCGCTGTCGATGGCAGTGCTACAACTTTCCGCAAAGTTCCCGGCACCCACAGCGCCGCGAGAATTCGTCACCATGATCCTGACGTCCGACAATGCATTGAGCGAGAAGTCCAAGCCCCATGTGGATGATCATGCCGCTGCGGATCAAATCCCTCGCCACCACATGATTGTGTCCATACCATGCGAGCACCCAGAAGCACCTGTTAGAAGTGAACTCGTACGAGGCAATTATGAGTCTATCGAGATGATTCGGGAAATACCCCTTACCCCTGCAAAGTCTAGAAATGGAGATATAACAAGAAAGGAAGAAGCCAGCCCTGATGATCCAGAGACCAACCCGGTCGAATGGATAATGATTACACGGAGTGATCCAGGTGGTGGAATACCAAGATTCTTGATCGACCGTGGAACCCCAGGCTCTATCGTGGCAGACACGAGCAAATTCCTGGACTGGGCATGCGCGAAGGAGGACCTTCCAGACCCAGAAACGATTGAACAAGAGAACCTTCCGTCCGCGGCAGACAAGGAGGCAGCGCAGGTAGAAGACGAGGCACAACCGCGAGCAAGCTTTTCTGCTGCGTCACGGAATGCGCAACTCGCCGGCGTCGGCACAAGCATCGCAGACCTACCGCTCACCGAGCCCGCTACCATCAGAAATGGTAAGGACAGCAACAGTTTCCTATCAAACCTCTCGAATGCCGTGGAGACTGGAATTCAAAGCTATGCTCCCGCATCGGTGGCCTCGTATCTCCAACCTAATCCCCAAAACTCATCATCGTCTTCTTCAGAATCCGACAGCGTCAGCGACACCGAAAGCCTTAACTCGTTCGCCTCCGCCGAGCAATGGGCCACCGCCAATGGAGGCCCCGATGATGGAGACGAGAACGCTCCGCCCCTGCCTCCCAGGCGCGTTTCGGGCGAGAGTGTCGGCAGCGACCTTACGAAAAGCCAATCGGCTCAGAATCGCTACGACAGGGAGATGCAGAAGCTGGATTCGAAGCGAGCCGCGCTGGACGACAAGATGCGGAAGCTCAAGGAGAAGGAGCAGGCGCGTGAACAGCAAGCCACGGAGCGTGAGGAGCGAGAGAAACGCAAGGCCATGGAGAAGTACCAGCGCGAGATGGAGAAACTCGCGGCGAAACGAGACAAGGAAGCCCAGAAGCGGGAGCAGCGGAAGAAAAAGGACGAAGAGAAGAACGTCGTCACGCGGGTGCAGCGTGAGCGGGACGAGTTCAAGTCGCGTGCGGAAATGGCGGAGCACGAAAACAAATTGCTGAAGGAGCAGCTTGGCGAGCTGCAGCATCAGAACACGCGGCTTGTCCAAAGCTTGGGTAAGAGTGAGCAGGGGAAACAGGTGCTGAAATCCATTAACGATGAGATGAGTAGGGCGAGGAGCTCGAGTGCCACGTCGAGCGTCAAGAGTAAAGGGAGCAAGAAGAGTGTGGATGAGAAGGTCGCTGGGTGAACAGGTGGCACATTGTTGCTGTTGAATGGGTTCCTATCTTTTCTGATTTGTTGCACCTAACCGTTATCAAGCAACGAGCGGTGATGGACCCGTAGCTGGAGTCAGTCACAGTTATTTTAGCTTTCAATCACCTTTGTTTTGTTGCATTCATACCATCATTACCGGACTGGGAGTGGAGCCTTTGGGATACCAAGCGGATTGAGGTTACATTCAGTAGGGGTAGAGCATAGACAAGTATCCGCCTATGCAGGACGAAATAAAGCATGGAGATCTCCTTCAGCCACCATTTTGATATCAGCTCATTACTCCCCACATGTCACGAGATACGTGGAGTCGTAGGTGCCAAACACTTTCAACAGAGGTGGTCGCTACAGCCATGCCGTACTGCCTCATACCCACATAACAGGGGTCGTGGGCTTCGGAGATTTTATGTACATGGATACAGGTCCTCGAGCATGCCCCATTGGTTCCAGGCACACCCGCCAGAGCGGATGCCTCATCTCCGAGCGAAAGAGCTATCATACCCTCGACTGCGGGAGCACTGGGGAGAACAGTGCAAGCCTTGCAGAGACCCTTTTCCCATCCTCCCATTCGAGCTCCACATGCCCGTAACCGCTCATCAGAAATCATCCTCCAACCCTTGGCTGCGAACAGAGGCACGTCGAAAGGACACCTCATCAATTAAGGGAACGAGCACGGCGGAACCGCGGCGCTGCTCCCGCTGTAGCCGCCCAGGTCGAGACAACAACCGTCCCCAGTTTTCTCTTTTCGGTATGCCAACTGTGTGAGCCAGGCGAGGGTGTCACGGATGCTTCTGTTTTCGAAATTTCCCGTTCATCTTGATCCGCTTCATCGTCAGAGTGTTAGAACGGGTAGCATGAGCACCGACATGACTCGTTGCGTCGCGCGACCTGCCGACCCGGCGAAGCAAGACATATTCTGCATATCAGCAGGTACTGAGAAACACACTATAGCACCAAGTGGCCCTATTGCGTTGCATATCTGCTCGTTGTGAGAGGAGAATGAGAGACAGAGACAAGAAAGATAGGCATGATCATTTCGTCGGCAAAAGGGGGGAGGGCAAGGCACATAGAAAGAGACAGCAAAGCAGGGTGCCCGGGCTGCCCACAAATGTTGAAACCTGAAGAGAAACGTTGACATTTGCTCGTCGTTCCTTGAGGCTCATGCTAGCCGGGGAAAGGGAAACCCTGCACGAAAGAACCATGGGCAACAAAACGGGCAACCACTCGGCGACGCCGTGGAGCCGAGGCTTGACTGACAAGGATCTTTTTTCTCTCTTCGCCCCCTCATCCGTCGTCTCTTGTCATCATTCATCGGACGCTCCGTACCCCAAGCTTGAAAAACTTGGTGGAAATCCCACGGCCCGTCCTCTCAGGGGAGAGAAGATGGGCAGTTGACTAAACTAGCGGCCGGGGGAGAGCTGAAGGCAGGCGCAAGGGAAAAAAAAGAGGGGACAGGTATAGGCGAGGCCGAGACAAGGTGTGCCTGGCTATGCCCTCTTGCGGATCCCGGACGCATGGAGGAGGACGATGCCCTTCTCCTTGCACTAGCTTTTAGCTCGGGTAGCTTGGGCGGCTTGTGTGGTCGCGAGTCGGGATGGCGGAGCAGCAGTTGGAGGTGGATGATAGGCAGCGCGTAGTGGGGGCCGGGGCGACGGACTGTGGGACAGGCTGCTCGGTCCCTCGCCAGGCCCCTTCCTCCTGTCGCCTCGGCGCCGGCCCGCCGATTGCGCGTTTGCGGCCGTGCTAGTGCTCTGGGTTGCTCGGGGCTGCCGCCTGCCGAGATGGAGAGCATGCAAGCCTGGACCGATGATGATGATGATGCGCCCCCTCTTCTTCCCCCTTCGTTAGCCGCGCTTCCTTCGAAGGGTGGAGCAAAGCGCTTGCGGAGCATCGGGGATGGACGGGAAACCCGCGCCACCTCCCGCGACAGGGACGACGAGAAATAGAAAGAAAGGAAAAAAAAAAAGCCTCGGCCAGAAGACGGGGCCGGCAGAACACATCGCCCGCCTCATCCGTCCCGCAAGGGTCTAGAGGTCTAGATGCTGAAAACCTGGTGTTGCGCCGCTGCCCGATGCCTGCCGCGCCCCGATTTTCCTTGGTTTCCCGCGCAAAGCGAAAATCGTAGGGATACGGTTTCCTGCTGCCCTACGATTCGGATTCGCGTTGACGATTCCCGATCGGCTCAATCTCCCGCGATAATCGCTGCAGAACTAAATCATATGCAAGATGCTCGATTCGGCTATATCACAATCACCTTCATCTCGCTCTCTCTTCTCCTACTCCCACTCCCCTCCACCAGATGCGCGTACTCGCCCTCTCCCTCCCCGGCTGCGGGAAGGATCGAGGCCTCGGCGCCGAAGAGTGAAAAAATAGAGATGCGATCCCGGCATCTTTCAATGCCCGCAACGTGCTCACAGACGTTTTTTCCTTTGCCAGAAATTAAAATCGTCCTATTTGGCAGCGACGAGAATACGATCGGGGCTAGTGTGGGTTGCACGAATAATGCACCAACCACTACCGCATCCAGTTTCATTCCTGTTCGTCGCAAGCAAGCAAGCAGCAGCGAGTTCCGCCGTTCCGCGCGGCAGCCACCCCGTCTCACATCACGACCGTGTGTGAAGAACAAGAGTCGCCTGCATTGCTGGCTTGCGCATGCACATCATCATCTTCCCTCACTTGATGTGCCCCCGGCCCCCAAAACTTTCCCTGCCTCACGTCATGCATGCATGCATGCACGTATCAAGGACGACGCGAATGTGCCCTTACACATGTCTCGCATTACCGAGCAACAAACGTTGCGGCCTGCAGGGCCAGCCACAAGCAAGAGACCGCGGGATTTCAATGGAAAATACAAGTCAAAAAAGCCATCGAACGGCCATACAGAGCGCAAGAAAAGCCATGGGCCGCTCCAGAAGGCGCCGCCCAAACGTCATCTCTCACCCTCTCTCGGCGGAGGGCGCCGATGCTCGTGCTTCCGCGGTTGCTGCTGATCACCCATGGGATGAGGACGGACATACATCCCCGTTTGCCGTCATCATTCCCGCTCTCCCGTCCCTTCCCTCCCCATCATCATGCAAGTGAAGCGGGTGTGGAGACGAGACACATCCTGCGGAAGGTGCAGACGTGTGTCGCGCATACGGATTTCCCCCCCTCCGATCCAAGGAATGCAGGGCTACCTAACGCTCGCGCTTACGCACGCCTTTTTACCCCGGAAAACAACGCCATCGAGTCCCCTTGCAGGCAGCCATTGAACGCGGGAAAAGAAAGCAGCGACGCCAACGGGTGCGCTAGGACGCGCCTAAATTTGGCGAGGCTGGAGATGCTCGGGTGGGGGCGAAGACTCCACCATATTGCTTTGAACAATTGCAAGGATGCTATTCGACAACGGCCAAGGAACAGGAAAGACGGCACAGAATATAGAAACTGTGAACAATGGTAGTGGGAGACCAAGGGACTACATCAGGAGAGTGCCGTTTGTTCTTGCCCCATCTTCCCGTTGTCCCGACCAGGGTGCCGGGCGTGAGATCCAATCGTCGGGGATGCGACAGGGAACCGCGTCCCTATGTATACAAGCGAGCAGTGCCCTCGACGACGGTTTTACATACGTCCTCAGCCGCGGCTACGGGTGGGCGTCCGTATGGTGGGAGACCGGACCCCCTCAGCGCGGGTGTGGCGCAACGCCGGCACCATGCACGGTGGAGAATTCGAGCACGAGTTACGGTGCGGGATAAGCATAAAAAGTGTGGGAAGGAATGGTTTCCGGGGTCGTACAAAAAACATCAATTTGGTGTCTGGGACCGATGGTGGGGATTCCATTGATCTCGTCCCGCACTTAGCCCCGGCTTAGGCCTGGGGTTGGTTACATAGAGTGATGATGGCGGTTGCGAAGGGCAGCGAGAAAAAAAAATATACATCACGGCTACCAGAGATTGGAACGAGATTGAACTAACCTGACAAAGTGCTCAGCCCGAGTATCGTGTCGAGTTTCGTGGGTCTAGAAATCCGCGTCCAGACATCGGAGTCAAGCTATCTTGAGTTCAGTAGTCGGATCTCAAGCATCGTGGCGTGAATCTGGGTCATCTTGAGTCCAGTCTGGTCTTTCGCTTCTTGGCATAAATCTAAAAGCTCCGAATCCAATAATTGTGATCTTAAATGTTGTGGCGTGTCAAGCCATAGGGTCAGGTTGTCGTGTTGCCCGTGTCGCCTGTCTCGTTTGTGGGGTGACTGGCCAGCCGTGATATCAAAAAGTTCCGTGAAGGTTCGAGTGCATACTCTTCCGGGTGTTCGAACTGCCATTGTACGAAATGAGCGGTTTGTGCTGTAGTTGCGTCAGTGGCGCGAGTCGAAGGCCGAAGATGGAGTGTGTGGTAGAGGCTCGCGGTAGCTGTGATGCGAATGGGTGCTTGTCCGGATGCACCATCGGAACATGGATAGTGCATCGACTGGTCACACAGCTAAATATGCAGGCACGGCCTGACTTACGAATTACGGAAGGTGAATGATTTTGGAAACGGACGTTGCAGTAGTGACAAGAGGCTCGAGCAGAGAACCATTGATTTACCTGCTTCTCTCAGAGACCGCATGGGCGGATCAACTAGCACCATGCCGTGTCAACAGCATCCAGAAGCTGAGTTGAGACCGGTGCCACAACATATTCACTATATTGCCATGGTCTGTGCAAGCATCACAGGCCAGCCGATAGCAATTTCCATGTGAAAGAAGAATTCGTAAGCTCGAAGATGCCGAGTCGCTTTGACTGATGCCAGATGTCGCTGCTGTCTGTTTGAGGAAATGTGAAACAATGAGAACAGCAGTTATGACGATATACCAAAGGAAACGATTGGTTATCAAAGTTCACGAATTGCTTCGATAGCAAGCCTGACACTATCAGGAGATTCGAAACGAGTAAATCATAACCTTGACCGAGCAGCTCCGGCTTATTCTGGAAAAGCTGTCCAGTGTCTCAACGCTCGTATTCGAAAGAAAATTGTTCGACGCAAGAGCCGTGCAGCGTCTCAACGCTCACCGGTAAGCCGGGAGCAGACTGATGTCAAGTCTGCAAGGAGGTTGCCGACAGAACAACAGCTGCCCAGCGACACGTCGAACGGGGCAATGCTTCAGGTTGTCGTTTCGAAGTTGTGTGTGTTGTCGTGTCCAGTCGGAATTTTCCTGTGCATCGCGAGCAATGACGACTTCCAAGGCGCGCACCGGCTGTTGCTCCTCATATGGAAGCTTTTTTGCCATGCGTGTGACATCCATTTCACCGCTCTGCAGGCCAGCACAGCGCTCCACTGGCAGTGCGCCGTAGCATCGTCAACAACGTCCGGGAGGGGTAAGAGCAGCGCAAAAGAGGTTGTCGGGCTTCTTGATGATCTGAAACATGCATCTGTGCCCGTCGACGAGATGAGTCACAGCTGCAGCGGTGAGGGTGTCCTGCACAGCCATCGACGCCGATCATGAAACGGTCTCTCGGAGAGGCCGTAGCCGAAAGCTTGAGCAGCGCGGTCACGATGGCAGGTGACGGAGAAGGAGGAAGAAGGCAGTGCAGCGCGAGCGGCGTTGGCGTCGGACTCCGGCGCGCATCCTTGCTGAGCTGAGCGCAGGCTAGAAGCGGCAAGTCGCGCTGCATGCTGCTGCTGCAAGGACCGGACGGACCGAGCGCTGTCGGAAAGCGCTGGTGGCAGGCGGCGTCGATTTGCAGGCGGCGCCCAGCGGGCTGCCGAATGACGACGAGAGGCGGGCGCGACGAGGCGCAGCTGGGGAGATGGCGTCGCCGTGCAGCTCATGAAACGGCAACGGCAAGAAACACCTGGCGGGTGGAGAGGATAGCTATCGATAACGCCGCTGCTATGGGTCGCCGCGATAGGCAAAATCTGGGGCTGCACCACTCGAGCCCGGCGAAACACTAGCAGCGCGCGCAGGCGAGACGGCGTAGTCAGCGCGGCGTTCAGCAGTCTTCGCCGCCCGCGCCCCAGCAGGGGAGCATCGCAAGGCGACGCCGAGATCTACAGTACGCGCCACTGCAACGCTGCCCGCCGCCCGCGCTCGGGCCACGCGGCATGAGCCCTGCCCGGAGCACAGCCTCATCAGCCCGCTGGCGCTGGCGCTGGCACTGGCACTGGCACTGGCACTGGCACTGACACTGATGCTGCACTGGCTGCCCGTCCACTCCGTCACAGGCTCAGCCCTCAGCCCTCACGCCGCCATGGGGCCACGCGCCAGCCAGGCCGCCGGCTATCGATTCTGGTTTTTTGCCCGCTGCTGCCCGAACAAACGGCCGATGCTGCCCCCAACGGCGCGAGTCTACCGCACTGCACCGCCTCCCGCAACCCTGCCCGGCCGACGTCGTTGCATGAACATGGCCTGCACAAGCGCGGTCATGCGATGCCTCAGCAGCCGCCGTGCTACTTGTATTCCTGCTGGCAGGCCCTTCCCGGCATCACATGGCAGCGCTGTCTGAGATTGCCCGGTCCGGCCGCCGTCCAGTGCCGGCGCGCACCCCGGTCTCTGGCCGCTGATTGGGCAGCCATCCTGACACCATCTTTTAGCAGCGAAGAACGACAACCTGTCGTGCTGCACAGCCAGCATCGCTGACGGCCTCCACACAACCCTGACGCCAGAAGCAGCGAGACAGGCCGAGCGCACACGCCGAGCTAGGCCATCGTCTTCCCCGAAGCAGCAGTCAGCGCCGCGAGGTCGCGCAGGATCAACTTCCGGCAACATGGAAATCTTCTGGAAGGCAACCCCAGTGCCCCCAAGTAACCCCCCCTTCCAGCTGTTGCAGAACGCCAGCAGCGTGAACCCGGTCCTCGCGCCAGGCCGGCCATCCCTTGACGCTGCAGAAGGCCTCGTAAGACGCGCGCGTTCCGTTTCAGGGCCGGCGCGCGCGCTCTCCCGGCGCAGCACGTCCACGCCCACGCCTGCGCGCGGCTGCCGGCGCCAGGCTGCGTAGTGGAGACGCGCTGCTCCGGGCATTCGTAAGGGCTGCGCTGGCAGTGGGCCGGTTCTCGCCGCCGCCACGCTGGGAGGCACGGAGGCTGGAGTAGGGCGGGCAATTTCGTGCATCTCGCGCCGGCGAACAGACGCAGGAAACGCACATGCGGAGCAGCTGGAGCTGGGTCCACGGCGCCGCTGCTAGCCCGAGTGCTGCAGCAGTAAAGTCTGATGGCATGCAAGCCTTGCCGAAAGCGCGCTGCACGCACCCAGCCCCCAGCCAGCGCGATGGCCACACGCCGCCGACCTACCGGCGGCCACTCCACCAGATCCACCCGCGACTTAAAGGAAAAGGCCACCCCGCCGCTAGCCATTCCCTACCCTTCACCTCTCGCCCCCTCTTCGCCCCCTCTCATTCGTCGGTCTCTCTCCCTCAAGACAATCAGGCGTGCTAACCACTTCCCTCGCTGGGACCGCCAGAGACCTATTCCTTTCTATTTCGTTTTCCGCTTTCACTTAACGTTGTCCCATAATCCGTCGCATTTTTCTCGTATTACTCATCTCATCTCGCTCCGTCGCAATGCCCATATCCTTACTGCCTGCGTCTGCCGCCGCCTTCGCGCCGCGCAGCGCGCCCACCATCGTGCTGAACTCCAAGGTCGAGCCGTGGTTGACGCAAACGCTCAAGCGGATAAACCGCATCAAGCGTCCGCTCAACAGCGTGCCGCAGCACTTTCGCTGTCTCACCGAGACCCTGTCCGGCCCGCAGGCCATCTGGTCGCTGTGCTCCATCATGCTCCCCAAGGCCCCCGATTCCGAGCTGCGCAGGGACGCCGATCCGCTGGTGGAGGCCATGTTCAACTACCAGCTGATCCACATCGAGGCCTACGTTGTGCACGTCGACATGGTGTCGCAACACGAAGTCGCGTTCAAGCTCACCCAGGACACCATTGACGCGCTTGTCGAGTACCACAAGGATATCTACTCGGTCGATGTGGCAGCGAATACCTGGTCTTGGGCCGAGAAGGAGGTTCAGTTGAAGAAGCTGCAGGAAGAGTTTATCCAGGCCGTCAACCGCTACGTTTTCCGCACCGGCGTGCGCGCTCTGGAAGGCCTTGAGGAGGACGGAGCCGGAGAGCTACTGGACGGCAGGGCGGAGGATGTCAAGCATGCTATTATGGGGCTATTCCTCCCGCTCCTCCCGCCGCCGCCGAGGATCGTCGACGTTGTTCGCCCCCCGACCATCTTGCCGAGTTCGCCGTCTGGCCACTGGTGGCACTCTCCCCAGCAGGGGCCGCCGGTTCATCCGGTGCCTGTTGAGTCTTGGAGGGTCATCCCGTCCACGCCGAGCCCGACAATTACGACTGGTGCCGAGAACCAGACGTTCTGGACCACCATGGGCATGAACGACATCCAGTTGCCGTCGCCGACGCCTTCTTACAGCCAGCCGCTGTGCACCTCGAACCAGTACTACAGCCCGCCTCAGCCGACGGCTCCGATGCCCGCCATCTCGTTTCCGAGCACCTTGATCAACCAGTGCGGACCTACGCCGTCTCATACTGGCTTCGGCGGATTTGGGATGGGTTACCACGAGTTCACCCCCCAATTCGCAGCCGCCATGTAAGCGGCTACAACAAGGTCCACGCTGACAAGGACAGCCCGAGAAGCTGGTGATCTGGCCAATCACAGGTTCTCCTGTATTATTTCCCTCCCGCAGTCTTACTCGGACAGCATTGCGATGAACTCGACGAGATGAGATGCGACTCTGTATGACTTGATGTCCTCACGTCATAATCCACTCGGGGCACATGGGACGGCGTTATGATTGATTCAGCGGATTTCCTTTTTCCGTTTCCTTGGTAAATCTTTCCCTTGATATCCCTTTTTCCCGTCATTGCTGTCATTTTAGCGAGCGTGTTTTGTCTTTCCGTGTACGCACCAGCCGAGCCTGGTTTTCTTTCCGTTTTCCTTTTTGCATCTCTGGGAGGTTCGCATGTCAAGCATTTTAAAAGACAGGGTTCATGCCTCACGGCTAACGGGCGGGTACACTCGGTTCACCCACTTTTCTTTTTTCTAATGTCGTCAACGGGCGTCTTACTGCGTTGAGCGAGATGGCCAGCCCATCTCCAGACGCAGCGGCGCTCTGGCTACCCACGCACTGGCATTGACTGTCAGCTGGACTTGGTGGAAAGCGGCGGCAGAGACATATACACATCTGGCATGTCGTATAGCGTTCTCACCACGCATCGGCGTTGCTCGAGGGCAGGGTGAGGAAGTCGGATGGGCGCGAAAGCCGATCTGCCTGTGGCAGACGGCCCGGAGAAGTGCGGCGCTCCGCTTGCGGACACGCACGCTCTCCCCGCCTCGTCCTGGCTGCCTTCCCGGCTCCGGGCCTCGCTGGGCGTGGGCTGGTAGGATCGTCTCCCCTACCGTCTCGGCGAGCCTGAGAAAACCGAAGCGCAGGGCGCAGAGGGAAGCGGATGCTGGTTAGATAGGAGCTGTGCTCAGTGCAACAAGCGTTGAAAGTAATAGAACACTTGAACATTATTGCAGACCGATAAAGAAAGCGTGAGGTCGAGTTGGCCGGGCGACAGGGGTGGCATGGGCAACGGGCGCTACTCCGGTCTTGTGACAGTGGCGGACAATACAATAACGTCAGTGGCCTGGCCGTCCGCATCTTCAACTGGCGCTGCGCAACAGCGGGGCCTGGCAACTTCACGCGCCCCGCATTATCACTACTGTGACTTCGCCCTGCAGCACGCGCCCCGCGGCCAGCCGTTGCCGACAAACGAGCAGCTCGCCGTTTCAGCCGCAAAAGGAGGCTCAGCCGACGCATCTCACAAAGACAACGCCATCTTTGTTGCCGCCCGTCGCCGCTGCCAGCCCGCGCCCTTGTTGCACCCCAGCCGACGCTGCCAGCACCAATGCGCCTGGTCTCGCGATGCCTCTGGCCCCTCTGACGACGCCCCACGCACGACCTAGTATTGCCGCCTCGCCGTCGCTCGATCCTTCGCTGGAACATCGATGCCGCCGCCCACGTCGAGGGCAAGCCCGCAGCCGACGGTAGGTTGAGTGCACCGGCCGCTTGGCGCATCGCCGCGCGCTGCTCGCTGCTCGCTGCTTCCGCCCGCTGATGTCGCCCACAGGACGAGCCCGCGCGGCCCAACACCCCGCCCTCCTACCTCTCCGCCCTCCGTCAACTCGAGAGTCCCGTGTCGCCTCAGGTCATCAACCTCGCCGCCACACTGACCACCCAGGCCGAGAACGAGGTCGACGAGGACAACGTGAGCTTCCTGCGCCGCCCCGTCGATCCCCAGGAGGAGTGGCGCCAGCAGAACGCTCAAGCGGAGGATGAGCTATTCGAGGAAGTGCGCGCTGCCCGGGAACGACTGCGCGCCCGGACCGCCGAGATGCAGCATGATGAGCGTGATCGTCAGACGCACCTGCAGCGCGTGCTGAGCCGCCTCAGTCGCATGGAAGACTCCCTGTCCTACAGTGACCGCGTGCCCTCGAGGAACCAGTTGTACGATTGGAGCCCGCCCACCGACGCTCCCGGCGACCACGAGGAGCTGCAGGAGATACTACGCTCGTTACGTCAAGAGCCACCGGCTCCCTTTCCAGGAGGCCTGTCCGAGGATACCGCGGCGCGCTACTCCCGCGTCATGGGCCAGCGAGCTACCCAGCCTTCGGAATCGTCATTGCGTTCGACACAGTCAAGACGGCATCCGCGCTTTTCGGCGCGCTCGCGGGAAACAATGCAGCGCTACATCACCGAGCGGGACGCGGCCATGAGAACTTCACAGGACCGGTCTGATCTCAACAGAATAGAAACGAGCCGGTACGGCTGGCACCTGAGCAGCCGAGCAAGCGAGGCGCGGGATCGAACAAGGCTAGACTCGTACAGACGGAGCTATCTCGAGAACCCGTCCAGCAGCCCCGCGCCGACTTCTCCCTGGTTGGAGCAGACCATCAATTATCTTTCCCAGATCCGAACCTCGGATTCCTACGAAGACAGTCTCTACCATGCGGCAGATGCGGGGTTCGTCACGAAAGAATTCTTCGGGGAAAACCACCAGGACTTCATCCTCGATGTCAACACAATCCCTAAACCTGCAGAAACGTCATGGCTAGCGCCCGGTGCAGTGTTTTCCGGTTCGCAGCACGCCACTACCGTTACCTCTAGCGTCACCACCTCGAATATCCCTACCCCTACCTCAACAACCCTATACCGCTTTCGAAACAACGACTCCCCCATGACATCAACCAGGTTCGATGC
This sequence comes from Diplodia mutila, assembly GCA_022560015.1. Lineage (NCBI taxonomy): Eukaryota > Fungi > Ascomycota > Dothideomycetes > Botryosphaeriales > Botryosphaeriaceae > Diplodia > Diplodia mutila. Next base: position 245,120 of record JAFISB010000020.1, read on the forward strand.
AGCACGGCCCTGGATGAGCGATAATCCCATTCCACCCCACGCTCGCAGAGCAGAGGATCCCTCAGCCCAGCAAACACAACAACAGGATCGGTGGCCTGTTAAGGTCACCGTTCACGCTGTGGACTGGGAAAACATGACCCTCGCGGCGACAATGGAAGCCTACAATGTACCATCACACCCTCCCTCGTTTCCCGGCAGTACGCTAGATCCGGCAGCAAGTGGGCCTTCGCGACCTGGAACCCGCACCTCGAGTATCACAACATACCTAGAAGGAGAAATCCTCGATCTACGCACCCACACCCTTCTCACTGAATCTTTTAAGAGTAGCCTAGCAACAGACGCCACGTACTGGCGAAAGTTACCACCATTTGCTCATCTCCGCGACCACGACCTCGTCCACAGGCTCGTCTCGCAAGAGTATGTCTCGAAATTGGCACAAGAATGGATCCTGATGCGGTGGAAGGAGCGCTGTTTTGTGAAATCTACGTCGTCGGCACGAAGGCGAGCAGCTGCTGCGGCCACGGGCCATACTGCTTCCGCCGACTCCCCCATAGTCGCCGATACTAGCGATTCCAATCCTTCCCAACAGCCCTCTTCGTCAAGAGACACCGCAGGAACAAGTCTGGAGCAGGATGAGGATGCGGGAGAGGATGGGTGCGGGTTGACCATCAGCGGATTTTATTATGTTTGCCTGAGGCGCAGTGACGGCGCGATCGAGGGGCTTTACTACGATCCGCAAAGTAGTCCGTATCAGCACCTCAAGCTCAGTCCTGTCGGTGGAGGCAACTTTCCCGTTTGGAATTTCAGATGATGCGGGGGATGGGGATGGCTGAAATGAGACTCACAGAAGGAAAGCATTTGGGCGATGGTATGATTACGGCGCACGCACTCTTCTCCGGAGGTTCCGGTCGAACATGTTACCTTTGTTTGTGATAAGGATTTTAGTGTTTTGGAACTTTTTTTTCTCTTGGGAAAGCGAGCAAGCATTGTCGCGAGGGGTTCAACCAGTTCGGAAGGCCAGGGGCCTTTTGTTGTCTTTTGTTTTCTTGTTGGCCTGGGACTGGGGGAAAGGGGGCGTTCTTCCGGAGTTCAAGATGAGAAAGTCATAAGTGCGTCAGTCACATCATCATCAACAGTTCCATCGAAAGGGTTCTGGACTGTTTGGTAACTTTTGGTCTATGGGGGGAAAGTCTCAAATACCAACTACCTCTTTCCTCGATTGCTATTCTTGCATGTGCTGAGATTGGTCTTTAAATACCATAGTAGGTCATGTAAAGTGAATCAAATATGCCCGTATCTCTGAATAACACGCTCTTCCTCTTCAATTGGGGGACGACGCAAGAATCAAAAACAGATTGCTCCTCCAAGTAAATATGCAGCGAGACTAAACCACCAAATGGATCGTAGTTCATGCAAATCCGAAGAATATTTGCCGTGCCGAGTTGCCCTTCCGCCAATGGGGTCTCCGATAGCAGCAAAACCCGCAGATGATAGATTCTGCGCCATAATTATCAGGATCCTGGCTGATCCTTGATGTGGTCTGGGCAGGCTGGATGTAATGAAAACAGACATTATCGCGAAAGACGTATCCGGTCGAAATGGACTAAGGAAGAAGCCGGGAAGCGACAATGCCCAGTATAGAGTGTTGCCGTCCTGAGGGAGAAAAACCACCGACCCCATGGCAAAAGCGAACCATGCTGCCTATAAAGATGAAATGCCCAGGCACAATGTGCGGAGTGCGAGACACGACCCATGCCGCGGTGGAACCACCGACTCCAATAGGAATAATGAGACAGCAAGCGGAGATAGCTGCAGATCTGCCCTGGGTCGTAGGTAAAAAGCGTACGGTGTAGAAGAGCCAAGCACCTGGATAGGCGCCGTATCCCGGAAAGTACGATACCGTCATCGGCAAGAAACCGGGCGTCGACCAAAGGCGGTTGAACGCTGCGTTTTGAGGTTCGCCTAAGACTTCACAGCGGGTGACACCACCGAGGGCACTACACTCTTCCTACGTGGGTATTTGAATCCAACCCCCGGACGGAGATGTGAGTCTTGAATGCAGACAATCGCGTCCAGATATTGGATTCAACTGCCCCCCACTGAGTGAATATCTTTGCGAGGAAGGTGTAGGTAGGCTCAATTGTTTTGGAATCTGCTGTGACATGGTCGCTGCTTAAGGTCAATTGGCATATTCTAATTACATGTCATAGCTCCGGAGCCAAGTCTCAGTGGAGATATACAATACCTCTCCAGTGACGATTATTTAGCTCGTCTTAATGGTGGGGATTGATGCACTAGATCATAGACTTCGTATTGCGTTTTGACATTTCGGCGTCTTCGACATTCACACCTTGTGACGCGCTCTATGGTTCACTCACCAATGACAGATAGACGCACTTCATAAAAAGTGTTAAACAAAGTAGCTTCCGGCGGCTTTTGCCGTTCTCATGGCGAGGGTAGCTGTTTCCGATACCAATAACGGGGTGGCCTTCGTAGCTGCTTTACCATGATTCAAAGTCCCTACAATGCTGAAGGAATGTAGCACCTTCAACAGGGCGAGAGAGCGCCATTCTGGGCAGTCAGTAAGACGCTTGATAGACTTTGTCATGCAATTTTTGAGGACGGGTTGGGTGTAGAGTGCGAATGGCTATTACATTTCAATCAAAAATCTAAAAATCACAAGACCTGCTGATTGATAATCCTACAAGGGAAAAAGGAAAGAAGTGGAAGATATACATCGAAACCCGGATGGAGTTATTTTGGCTGGGTGGAACAGCAGACAGGCTGCGAGCGACCTTGTGCATCAACTGTAAGTGTTTCTATGAAATTGATACGAGCTTGGCGAGTTCTAATAGTTTTGGGCCTACAGGAGATCTAGTATATTTCGTTGTGGCCCCTCATGTTTATCGGCACCGGTGGACAGCAGTCATCAAGTACGGGCGTGAAACGGAGGTGTACTGGCCCACCGTATTGGGGATGGAGACCCACCTACGGGAACTGGTCTGCATAAACGCATCAACATAGGTGCGATACAGGCAACCGTGATTCGGAAAGTTGCGAGCCAAAGCAGAGTCGGAATAGAGCCTCACTTCCGCGAGTCAAACTCGATAGTGATTCATGACGTGAAAGGAAATTGGACCACAACCATTCCCGTAGGTTAATCCATTGCCATAATCGGGGCCCAACTCCAGCGCTTCGCTTCCTGATAAGGCAAAATCAACTAGTTGAATGAAGATATTGTTCGGCATTGATCCGCAACTTTGATGCGACGTGGAGCGAACAGGTCTACGCTTCTCGAAAGCGGAGAGCGTGGCCGGCACTGACCCAAAAGCGGGTGCAATGACGGAGTCAGCTGTTCGCTGGTCGAGTGAAAGCTGTATTGTGAGGGCCGCGAGGGCATCATGCCTTCTGGGCGATAGCAAGCACGAATTCCGCATGAGAGTCTAAGAGTGCCAGAGGGTAGATTCTGGCGGACGGGTTCCAGAGGACTGTAGTGCCACCGGAGCGAATGTTGTCTCAAGAAATGATTTGAGGCAGACGATGCTCATTCACAGGGTCGCCGGGTTGCCACCGGTGTTGGATACAATCCTCTTGGCATCCTGCTCCATCTCCGGGAAAGCGGTGATTATCTTGCTCGCCAAGATGTCGCGGAACTGGGCAAACGCTTCACTCTTGCCCTTCAATTTTTGGTTATTCTTTTGCACAAGCTCGGCAAACTCGCGCGTGTAGATGTCGGGATTGCGGCCGTTCTCGACGTAGGAAATGATGTCGGGAGGAATGTGCAGGGTGAGGCCTCCGGCTTCGCGCGAGAGTTGGAGCAAGTTGGAAAGAAGGTTGGTGCTATGGTCGGATCAGCAAGTCGGAATGGGGAGTATGTGGTGGCGGTATTAGGCACACATCTCGCGCTTCATAGCATCTTCGGTGTTTGTGCCCTGGTAGTCGTGAACCTGGACGACGAGCTGGAAGAGGTTCTGAATGACCTTCTTGATCTGGCCTACGCGCGGACGTCAGAATAGGCATTGGTTGCGGGTGCAGCGTCACGTACTGTCGACAGGCTCGAGCCTCGCAGGCACGTCGGGCGCCATGGTGGATGCGGGGAGGTAGGGTTGTGATGAAGCTCTGGTGTTGAGCTCACGGCCGGGGCATAGCTGCGGCCGGCTCACCGCCTTCGCGGGCCGATACACGCGCCGACGAGGTGACGAGATCAAGGTGCTACTCCCCATGATGCTGACGATAACCTCAACTGCTGCATCGCTGGTTCCATCTGCTGCCATTTCCCGCATCGAAACTACGACCTGAGCGCCCGGATCCATCCCAGCGCCTCGCGACTCCCGCCCTCGCAGCCCGCAATGCGCCTCGGCGGAGGTTGAAGCCATGCCGCAGCTTCCCATGAGGGTCTCCAGCGCACCCCAGGTCCCGCCCTCCAAGCCATCTCGCCTTGCTACTGGCCCGGATCCGCACAGCGCCTCGCTCCCAACCAGAGCCGCCGCCCGTCCCGAAGCCGCCGCCCGCGCCAATGCCGACGCCGCTTCTGACAAGGCCACCGCCGCCTTCGTCCGCCGCGTCCTCTGCGCCCACCAGCTCTCGTCCAACATCCTGGCCGGGGGCGAGAAGGGCAAGCCGTCGCCGAAGCCGCTGGACGAGTTGCTGCCGCCCTTGACGAGCTCGAACGAGGTCGACCTGCAGGTCTACGCCATCATCGCCGTAATCATCAAGGAGTTTGTGTATGGCTGGTACGCCAAAATCACGCCGGACCATGTCTTTGTGGATGAGGTCATCCAGATCATTGCCCATTGCACGCGGGCGCTGGAGCAGCGGCTGCGCAAGGTCGATCTGGAAGCCTTGATCCTGGACGAAATCCCGCAGCTTGTAACGCAGCACCTGGACGGTGAGTGAGGCACGACTACCGCGGGCGGCTACAGAGGGCTGATCACACGTCGTCACAGCATATCGGACCGCCCAGCGCGCTTCTGAGGACAGCCCGCTGGCGCCAGGCCACCGACACATCTACCACACGCTGCGCCCGCACCCTGCTCTGACGCCGGTGCCGTCTGAGGACGACCCCGCCTCGGTCCTGGAGCAGCGCGAGAACGAGGGGTGCTGGCGGCAGCTGCTGGTGCAGGGCGTGCTCGCGGTGCTGCTCCCAAGCGAGGACCTGGACAACGCGTGCCTACGCGCGCTGGTGGCGGAGATCATCTCAGAGATGATCATCGGCGGCGCGGTGAGCAACAAGGTGTGCGAGGCGTGGATGCTGTGGGAGGCGGTCGAGAAGATAGCTGAGGTGTTGGATCCCACGGCCGCAGCAGCAGCAGCAGCGGCGGCAGCCCCGGCGAAAGCGACGAGTCGGCTTGAGCAGTATGGGCTGCTCAACGAGGCGGAGCCCTGCACGACGCGGTCAGACGGCGGCGCCTGGGGTCGGGCGATTGGCGAGCTCAGCAGCCTGTTCTGGACGCTGTGCCAGTTCGCCTTCCTGGCGACGACTTGGCTGCGGGCCGTTGTCGCGGCGCTGGCGGCATCCCCGTCGCTGGCGGAGCGCAGCAGGCTCGTGTCGTCGCCGGTGGAGGGCAGCCGCCAATCGCTCGACACGGCGTGGGCGGCGGAGGAGCCGTCGGCCGTGCTCAGCATGAGCGCGTGGACGTGCGCGGGACAGGTGCTCGAATTGAAGGCGCGGATGCCGTGGCTCGCGGGCGCGCTGTCGCTGGCGCAGTGGAGTGCCGTCAGCGGGCCGGGGCGGGTGGGTGGCACAAACGCGCCATTGGACAGGTGAGTTCGCTTTCCTTCGACACATTCGCCCCATGTCCCCGTTCCCTGTCTAGCGCCGCATGCGCTGCTGGTCACTTGACCTGCACCCCCCCGGCCCGCGGTTTCATACCCTTATCGCGCTGCATGCGCCCCCGGCAATGCGACGCACGCCGACCGACCCGGCCTTGGCGCCCTCTTCCTGGCTCGCAATCGCACCGCAACAGCAACAGCAGACGTCCCGCGCGGTCTGGCCTGCAGCACCACTGTACCCTTCCCAGCCGGCCAGCCGTCCCGTATACGCGCCCGGCTGATCTGCCTGCCTACCACTCGCATGCTCGGGACCGGCCGCGCTGCTGCATGGCCGCCCTCGTCAATAGCATTGCTTCGCCAGAGCGCCTCACTCACCCGCTCAAGCTTTTGTGGGCAGCAACCACTCACCACCCCCGTCGGAGCGTTGCATCAGGCGATCCCAAGTCTCACCGACTCGCAAGGCCGCTGGATGCTTGTCTCACGCCCCAAGTCTGGCCCGGCATCGCCCCATCACCACCTCATCCTGCGCACCCTTTCCACCCGGACCCGCTATGACTGGCGCTTGACCCGTGGGTCCCTGGATGAGGGGCTGACAGGGCTGCTCGCTTCAACATCGTCATATCCGTCATCAACGCCATATTGCACTTGCGCATCGACGCCCAAGACTGCCGGCCAATGACCTCCCCATATCGCAATCCCGCCTGCTCGCCGATCGCCAAATCCAAGCCCCCATCTCGATCGGCGCGCACAATTTGTCCGCTTTCTGTTCCCCCTGCCCGCTCTCCCTGCGTTGCTTGCCTGCCCTACCACACACACACCACCTTTCCCCTCTTCCACCAGTTTTTTTTTGCTTTTGCAGGGCTGGCGATCCCATCACCGTCTTCAAACGCCGGATCAGCAGACTGCAGAGTGGCTAACGATAGCAATTCCCTTTTTCTTCTGAAACCGGACAGGCTCCTATCCCACGAGATCAAGGCTCGTATGCTCAACCCGGCTTTGTTGCCCCCAATCTTGCGCACCCTGCGCACCTCCATCTTCCCCAATTTCGCCCCGGGTCCCGCGCGCATCCCGCCTACGCCGGACGAGGTGCTGGCTATCAAGCGCCGCGCGGCTAGAGCGGTGCTGGGCGCCACGCCGAGCTTCGTCAGGTCGAGACTGTTTGGAAGCGGCAGCGGCAGCGGCGGCGTCGGCGGTTCCGGCGGCGGCGTCGGCGTGCGGGGAGATGACGACGAGAACGAGGAAGAGGCTGATGAAGCAACCGAAGAGGAAGGAGTGGATCCGGTGCAGATGAAGGAGGTGGAGCGGCTGCTGGACGTCCTGGGCGATCCGTATCTGAACAAGCATCTCATCTTTGGGATCATCGAGTTGATCGTTGTACGGCTGATGCCGGAGATGGGCGAGCTAGGGGTGGATGAATTGATGGATGAGAGGGCCGGTTAGGAGCATTTCCTTTTGTCAGCGTCAATCAATAATACTTTGAGATTGAAATGTCGTTTCTGAAATGGACACGAGATTTCCCCTTCATCAATAGACACTGATGCTTCAACGGTTGGTGTTCAATTATTGTTTTCTTCTAATGATGTCTGAGCGGTGGGTAGCGGCGCCCGCCGCCGTCCGTCCGTCCGTCCTTCCCGCCCTTCCGCCCGCCTGCCGTACCGTAGTTACGATTTACTTTTTTCCTTCTCGCTCTGGCCTCGGTCTTTCTTTCTGCGGTACACTAGGCGGGCGGCAATGCCGTGTGGCATATGACGCCATTATCGTCCTGCCCCCTCCCCCTCCCTCCCCCTCCCCTTATGCGGCCCTATAGTTTCGGCATTTTATAGACAAGTGGGAAGCCTCACATCAGTAATTAAAACGTCTCCCTTTCGCTTAGCATTTTTGATTTCAAATCCGATCAACGGCGGCATGAATCAGTGTTCTTGAAGCGAGAAAAAAATCTTTTTCGTCTTGTGGTCTTGATGCTGTTCGGCAAGTAGCTGGAAAAGAGGGGGGGAGGGGAAGTTGGAGGAGGAGGAGGAGGAGGAGGAGGCTGATTTGCTTGGCTGGCCGTTGGGGCTGATCTGGGCTGGGGCTGGGGCTGGGGCGGTCTGCAACCGATTGCCGTGCGCTTGCATTTGCTCTCTGTCGTTTGTGCCCCGCGCCCGCGCGGCTGAGGGGAGAGAGGAGGGGGGCGGCGCTTGTGGATGGATGGCCTTCCCTGCTCCCTCTCCTCTCGCTCACACACGCGCTCTCTCGTACACGCGCGCACGAGCCCGAATATTGCAGCAGCTGAGAGAGAGAGAGAGAGAGAGAGAGAGAGAGAGAGAGAAAATTGCCAATTGTCTCTGCGTATCAATTGGGCAGGCTTTTTGTCCCGACGCTTTTCTTTGGTTAGACGTGTTGCAGCTCTGTCTTATTTTGAAACCGGTGGGATACAAGCGGTGGGGAATAACAGCAGTCGGGATACCTGACTTTCAAGAACCACTGTGAACCAGCGAGGGCCAGAATCGTAACGGAAGAGGCCGGAGTATGACTCTTTGCGCACGGTATACGTCGGCCTACGCACGTAGATACGAGAGGGCATACATACATAGCCGCATGCACATACATGAAGCATACACGCGGTCCGTGTTCAAGGCGAATGTACAATATACACGAACAACCGCCGCGCACGCCATGAAGAGAGAAAATGAAGAAGATAGAAAATACGATCAAGCATCAGATGCAAGATCGAACGCATGCATGCATGCATCGTCATCATTATCATCAGCAATCGTCCTCGTCGTCACCGCCAAATCATCACATTACTCGGCGTAAACACGAAACCAAAGAGAGAGAGAGAGAAAAAAAAAGGTTCCAAGTCCAGACCAGTGAGAAAGCGGGGTCCTGTGCGTCCAGCTTGCGCCAGGTCGGTCAGTGGTGGACGTCGTTCGTGGCGCCCCCCTCTCTTCTCTCTTCCTTGGGAGGCTAACGTATGCGTCATGCGGGTGGAATGTCGCACAGCAGCTTGCTTGCATTTTCTCAGTTCCATTCGAAGCAGCAGCAGGAGCACTCGCCCGCGCCCGCTCGCTCGCGCACGTCCGCAGGAAACCGAAAAAAAAAAAAACCTGGAAAACCTTGTCTGACAGCGAAGCAGAAAGCAAGAAGCTTTGACAATATGTATGCACACCCTACGATACGACATCCCTGTCTACTCTTTTTTGTCGGACTCACCCACTCTTTCTTCCTCTCTGCCTTTCAGTAATCATGACAGAAGATTGGACGGACCACTTGATCGAGGCTTGCATGGGTCGATGACCTATCATCTTTAATGCTCACTTTTTTTTTCCCTGTTGTCTCATCCTTACGCGATGATGTGGCGTCAGCCCTGCATAATAGAGGAGGGGTTGAATCTTGGAGGGGGCTTACGATGGGTTTCAATTTCCCGCATGATTGTCATTTGTCTCTTCTTTCGTTCCGGGCCTTTTTGTCTTTCACGTGGTTGGGGGGAGAGAAAGAGGCGGGCTGAAAGAGAGACAGACAAGGCCCAAGTGTTCAAACGATTGGGTGGCGTTCGATCATGGTCAAGAGTCAATTGCGGAGCGGAGGCTTCCCCGTTCTGCGATGGATGGGGCACAGCTTCCAGCAAACAGGTTAGTAGCCGGCTAGCAGCTAAAAAAGCCAGAATGACAAATCGTGGGTAATGAGAAAAACGGGTTACTGGATAGGGGAAAGAGACGGTTAGTCCCTCTTTATTTGCTTTTTCTACACACATGCCGATCGTGGCTCTTCCCGTGCAGTCCGTGCTCTGCAGCGCGATTGGGAGGGAAGTGCTGGGACTGCCCGCTTTGTTCTTGTGGAGAAGAAAGAGTGGGAATGGGACAAAAGACGAAAGGGCTGAAACTGGGGCCTAAGAATAGCCAGTCTACGTGTGTAGGTATGTATGTATGTATGTATGTACGTGTGAGCTGGCTGGCAGGCTCTCCGGCCAGGCTGCCTAGCTGAGGAGGCGGGGGATCGGGCGGTGAGAGATGGAGAAGGAAAAAAAAATAAAAAACCCCCCAAAGGCCAGATGTGGGCTGTTTGCGTGCGTTAGGGAAGCCCCAAAAGCAGACCACTTCCGGGGCTAAACGGTGAGTAGTCGTCCGTTGTTGCCTTAATCCTGCCCAACTATCCCACCATCCCCGCACCTGCATGATGGTGTTCTTTTCTTTTCCTTATGTATCTTCTCTTTGTTGTGGGCATCATGTTGCTAGTGTGCAATGCTCTCTCTCGGAGGGCGAGAGGATGATGAATGCCGTGCAAAATGTGGCCGGCGGGGGCGCGGATGCGGCTGCGTACATAGCGGCTGGCCCGCTGCAAGCCTCCCCTCAACCGCTTCCGCTGCCAATCCCCGAAAAAAAAGCCCTCTAAGCCTCCAAGCCTCCTCACCAGCCGCCCCCCCTCGTTGCCCCATACGGACAGTGTTAAACAGAGAAGCCGGAAGGAGAAACAACGGCAAAGGAAAGCGCCGAGGCAAGAAAACACGGGAGACAGGCAGGGTTCTGCGGCTCTCTCCCGTTCATTTGTCCCCTCCGCTCCCCCTCCTCCGTATCCCGGGAATGAGTCCAGCCGCTCCCAATCTCGCCCAATGATGTCGATAATGACGCTTGTGGTTGAAAGGGCCAACGTCAGGGGACACGTGCATATTTTTGGCAATGTTGGGGGCCAACACGGATGAGAGCCGAGAGGAGATATATGGAGAAACGCGCCTCATTCGTCCTCGCCTTCAGGGCATCGGAATACGCGAAAGGATCGGGGGAACAAGCGAACAGGTTAGAGAGGGGGAAGCTGCAAAAGGCAGGGCGGACGCTCGGGCGAAGGCGAGCGAGCAAGCAACGTAGCAAGCATGGCATGGGCCAGGCGATGGATCAGGGCCTGCCTGCCGGTGGCCGGGGACGAATGGAGGAGGGAAGGTGCGATGGTGGAGGAGGGGGGAAAGGGTGCAGGCAGGCAGGCAGGCAGGCAGGCAGGCAGGCAGGCAGACAGGCAGGCCGGCCATCTGTCTGTCGCGCGACTTCGGTTGCGCAGGATGGAGCCCTTGTTGCCAGCGCGCCTTTCATGTGTAACCGCAGCGCCGGGTTTCGCTTCGCAGACAGAAAGAGAGAGAGAGACGAGGGAGACGCGGACGACCACGGCCGGCTCTCTGCCCATCGGCTCCTCCCTGCACCCCCGTCCACCCATCCATCCCCGGCAGACGGGGGGACTTGGGCTGCCGCGGACCTCTCGACATCCATGCTTGCTTGTCCTACGGTTGCGGCCGTTGTCCAACGGAGAGCCCCCCTCGCGTGCGCCTCCCCAGCCCATCCTTACCCACGCACGTATAGCGGCCGATCTTCCCTCGCACGCTTTTCCCGCGCCGGCTTGCCTCTGCGGTACTCCAGATTCTCCCGGCCGTCGTACCACACCACGCGAGACTGACTTTGTGCGACGCCAGGGGGGGAGGGGGCAAAAAAGAAGGTCTGGTCGGTACCGTTTATGCAGCCAGCCGCTCGACGCGAGGCGTTCCCTCGGCGGTCGAGAGAAGTGAGAGTGTTCAGGCCGGATCTGCGACCGCCCGCATGGCCGACACGCCCCCCGCGGTGGCCGGTGCGCGACTGTCGCTCCCCGGCTGCCTCGTGAAGCAAGGAGACTCGACGCATGTTCCCCGGATGCGTGCAGTGGCTTTGTACTCTCATCAACAGATGGATGAAGGCATGGATTCGTGAAGCAGCAGCAGCAGCCGTGGCAATAGCAAGACTTGGATATAGCGAGAAGGCATTCGAAGCAACTATCGCAACCAAGGGGATCGATCCAAAGAGACGAAAACAACAGCAAGGCCCGCGCGAGCGGATTGTCCAGAAATCTTTTTTTGTGTTGGCTTCCCCCTCCGCGACACCGGCTTTACGCCACGTCCTCCAGAAGTAGAGAGAGAGAGAGCGCGCTTCCCCGTCCGGGGCAAGACGCGACTGAACGCCTGCTGGACAAACAAGGAAAACTAGTCGACACAGGCCAGATAGAACCAAAAAAAGTAGCTACAGAAGGCGAGAGCAAAACCGGAAAATGGGCCAGGCAGATGAACATGAGATCGTATCCGTTTCCGACTCCATCGTCGTCCCCGTGAAAGAAAAAGGTGGCTATCGAATCCAACTAAAAAATGATACCGAAATAATATGTGGGAATGCACGGTCCGGTTCCCCAGCAACGCTGTACTCTGATGATGATGATGTATGTCCTCATACCGTTTACCGTCCTGTATAACCGTCCGCTCGTTGTGACGCCGGTGAAAATCAGCAATTTCGTCGGGAAATTGCGCCGTGGAAGATATCGACCAAAGATATTGATTCCAGTAGAGACCGAGAAATTTTTTGCAGAAAGGGGTATGTGCTGCTCCGGATTGATCGGTATGTAACGTGGTAGGAAAGTGGTCAAAGAGGCCTCGGCAGCCCTCTTAGCTTTTTCTGCCATACTCCTGTTCCGGTATGCGGTGCATTCCGCCTGGAAGCGACTCGCTGTTGCTTCGCTGAAGCTTCAGCTTCTCCATCAGCTTCCCTATCGTGACGTATTCTTGAGGCTCCACGAAGCCGCTCGGCTGCTGCTGGAAAAAGCTCATCACCAGCTCGAGCGCCCGTCTAGCATCCTCCTGAGTCGGTGAAGAAGCAGAGCTGCTGCCCGGGCTGATGGGCGACACCTGCTGCGTCGTCGTAACAGGGGTTATGGCCGGGAGTGGGGGCGGCTGCATCGAACTGGTTCTCAGCAGCGGATGACCCGAATGCATCGTCTCCTCAACGCCGCTGAGCGGAGGGTCCGATATCGGCGAGTCAAGCGCAGCCGATGTAACGTATCGCGGTGTCTCAGCCTCTGAGGATGATGGAGGCGAACCGTAGGGGTCTATGCCGAGCGCCGTGAAGGTCTGACTTCGTGACCTTTGCAGCCCCTGGCTGCTCGGAGGCATGCGCGACTGCTGGGACGGCATGAAAGGGCTGGGTCCACAGGCAGAGTCGGGTGTGAAGAAGGGTGACGTTGGACTTGTGGGGCCGGCTGAAAAGGTCGAACCTGCCGCATCAGTGAACACACTGGAGAGGGATGTGTTACTCTGCGAGTGGGAAAAAGGACGGTGGCCGTTGGAGAGGTCTCCAAAGCTGTCGGGGCTCTCCGTCTTGAGGTTTTCTTCGCTCTTCATCGAGCTCAGCGTTATCGATGACGGGGACGCGACGCCGCTGGGGGAGGTTGGAGAGATTCCGTTGGGCGTGTGCGTGGCCGACCCGGGGTTCGACGCTTCCGACTCTTCAGCGATCGAGCTCTTCCTCGACTTCGATCCAGCTCCCATAAGGTTGTTCTTCTGCTTGAACTTTTCCAGCCAAGTGTTGCTGTTTGCCTTCAAGTGGTTCTCAGAGCTTCCGACCGACGTTGCAAAGAACCGTGCCTTCTCCTTGATCATCGCGTCCGTCAAAGGCAGACCCGACCTCTGGTGATTGCGCGCCCAGTTCGACAACGCCCGTTCTATGTCTGGGAACTTTCCCTTTGACCTCTTGATCGGGGAGCGGCTTCCGTCATCTTGATACAGGTACTTCTCCTTCTGCCGCAAAACCTTGGATACCGTGCTACAAAGGAGAGGTTAGACGAGACTCGGCTCAGGGATGCGACTGTCCATACCTTCGTTCCACGCCGAACATTGCTGGTGAGACAGACGTCAGCGGGTGGGCGTAGGCGTGGGCGGGGTACCAAAACACTTACCACCTATTTCGGTCTGCTTGACGGTGGGGTTGTCCTCGTGGTAGAGGCACATGCGCCGGCGGTCATTGTCCGTCAGCGTCTTCCTGGGAGTGCCGGACGAGCGCGTGGAGGTGGCGGAAACCGGAGTGGGAGTAGCGGAGACGGGGACGGGGGCGGGCGCCGAGTACATGGGCGGCGGGGCGTAGTTGGACTGGCTGGTCAACATGCTCGGCCATTGAGGCATGATGAGCGGCTGGAGCTGCTGGTGGGTCGTTCGCGGTGGCGGCGGCGGCATGCCCTGGGACATTCCCTGCGGGTACATGGGCTCCATGGGGAGGGGGTTGTAGGCGAATCCATTGTAGTCGTGGACGGGCGAGTGATGCTGCGAGTGCGGATACTGGGCGCTGCTGTCGACCCACTGGCCGGTGGCGTCGTGGTATCCTTGGTCTGGATGGGGGTGGTGCTGCTCGTGCTCCATGCCCAGATGGCTCATGGCGACTGCTTGGGGGATCGGTGCGGGAGAAGGGAGCTCTCTACGCGGACGTCTGGGTGGTCAAGTAGGGCGGGCACATGGGCGGGGAGTGGTGTTCCTGGCTAGTAGGCGTTCAGAATCGGCAGCGTGCATGCATGCATGGAGAGGACGACGGTTCCTGACGAAGCGAAACACTTGGTACCACGGCGCAAGGAAAAAGCAGAGCGGCGCTGGGTGAAACAAGACGGGGCTGCGCTGACACTCTGCTCTCACATATGCGGCGGTGATGGGCCGGGTCCTGCAGGGCGGGCGCGGCGGGAGGTGTGGAGAGTGAGGTAGGGTCTGCCCAGGCCGTCTGGTAGCCTAGGTACGGTGCGCAGCGGTGCGGTGCGATGCGGGTGCAGAAGCGGGACGAGATGCGCAGAGGCCCCTGTTTTGTTTCGAGCTTGGGCATAGGATGGGGAAATGGCTGCTGGTCAATCGTTTAAACGGGCATGGCCGCTGGGGCACGGCGAGACGGCGTGCTGGGGCTTGCGGGCAGCCGGCCAGCAGCGGTAGATACGGGCCAGCAGCAGGCTAGCTTGCCCAGGATCGGCCCAAGCTGCCCTCAGGCGCGCCCTCGACGGGGCCGCGGGCGGGCGGCGGGAGCCAGTGGGAAGGCGAGGCGCGGCGCTCCATGCTCGCCGCCAGAGCTTGACTGAGCTAATCAGCGAGATCGCCCCATGGCACTCAGCTGCCGGCCCGGCTAATCAGCGCGTTGAGGCGTGACCGCGCCGGCACGCGAGAGAGATCTGTGTTGCGCCGCCGTTGTTGCGTGCCTGCGTGGGCATGGGCGTGGCGGCGTGCAGTGCAGCAGCAGCAGCGAGACAGAGCGGGCAACGAACGGGCAGCCAACGAACGGGCGCTGACGAAGACCCCCCGGGCCCCGGCCGCGCGCACGAATCGAAGATCCGCCGCGGCGCCCGTGGCGGCTGCGATGCCCTGCTGCTGCTGCTGCCCCGTCGCACATCCAGCCCTCGCAACGATAGCGGCCGTCCAAGCGCGGCCGCCGGGTCAGCAGCGGAGCCAACGTCAGTTTTGGCGCCCGGCGCGACGGCCGCGGCCTGCTGAGTCGCTGCTTGAAGGCGGTGGCCGAGCGGCCCCTGCAAATTGGGCCTGGTCCACGAATCACCAGCGGGGAAAAAGAAAAAGCCGCAAAAACCAAGCCGATCATCTTCGTATTATTTCCTCTCGACTGCGCGCCCCAATGCCGGCCGACGTCCACGTCCTGGGATGCGTAAGACACCGTCGATAGCGCCGTCTGGCTGGTCCGTCTGCAGCGTGGCCAAGATAGCTGCCTCCGCCGCGCCGTGGGGTCGCTGGTCAGGCGTAACTGTCAATCCCTTCAGATTTCGTCGATCAATAAAAAGCCCGACATGCCCGCGCGCAAATGGCAGAATGCAATAAATACCAAGGGCCTCCACTTCCCTAACGCCTAAGCACCAATCCATGCCCGGAGCGCCGCCCTGTCCTGGCCGACCGGGCCCGCACGCGACAATCAGCAATTGCATTTGATCTGCTCCGAAATTTTCGGCGCCACACCCGCTGCCCTGGGTCCGTCGGGCTGCCTGCTGGCGACCGCGGGATCACCGCTTGATGATGGTCACTAGTCGTGCCGTTAGCGTCCAGAGCTCCCATCATGCGCGCGCCGGCCCTGCGCTAGGTACTTACGGATGTCTTCGTCCTCGAGCTGGTGGCTCAGTCCGACCCGCTGCGGCTGGTGCTTAACCGACTTGCCGTACACAATCGCGTGCTTGAACTGCTCCAAGATGCTCTTGTGGATTTGGTTACACTTGCCGCCCCCCGAGTCAGTATGGTGGAGAATTCCGGGCTAAGCGCCAGGCTGGATGGTGACTTACGAAATCTTCCACCGTACACGCCGACGCCCTCAGCACAACTGGCTCGCTGTAATCCGGCATCTTGCCCTTGGGCTTCGTGTACACGCGCCGGAGATTAAGCTTTTCCCACATCTGCTCCAATAGCTCGTCGACATTCCACCCGTGCTCCGAGCTAATCGGGCACGCGTTCGGAATCCGGTACAGGAGGTCGAGCTCCTCGATCGTGATAGCATCGATCTTGTTCAGCGCGTAGACGACCGGGATATAGGCCCTGCTCTTGGCCTCCAGTACATCGATAAGGTCATCAATAGTGGCGTCGCAGCGGATGGCAATATCCGCCGATGTAATCTTGTACTCCTTCATGACGGCTTTGATCTCCTGCAGGGCGGAAATTTAGCGGAGTGCGCTCTTCTTCTGGAAGGTGCTTCTTACGTCATGGTCGATGTTGTTCAGGGGCACCGTGTTGGTGATGTTAATGCCACCGGTATCCTTCTTCTTGTATACAATGTTGGGTGGGCTCTTGTTGATGCGGATTCCGAACCCCTCCAGTTCCGTCTCGATGACGCGCTTGTCAGTGAGGGGCTTGTTGACATCCAGGACGATAAAGATAAGATGGCACGTCTTTGCGACGGCGATGACCTGACGACCTCTTCCCTTGCCGTCCTTGGCACCCTGAATGATACCAGGCAAGTCGAGAATCTGGATCTTGGCACCGTTGTAAATGACTTGTCCGGGAACAGTCGTGAGCTATACACAACGTCAGCCTCGCCCTCGCCCTTGCTGCAAGCGCAATACTTGCCGTAGTGAACTCATATGCGGCAGCTGAGCCAAGTGTTAGCCGTTAATTTCAGATACTTTGAGATGTAAGTGGCGAACCTTCAGAGTGCTGTCCAGTCAATCTACTCATCAGTGTTGATTTACCGACAGAAGGAAAACCGATGAAGCCACTAGCGATTGCGTCAGTTCCCGAGACGCATGCGCACGTTGGCGTTTACTCACACACTGGCCACACCAGTTCTCGCCACGTCGAAACCAGCTGTCATCCGTGTCAGCTCCTAGCCTCAAATCCAGGTCAATCCACGAGGACATACCACCACCGCCGCCGCCGCCACCCGTCGGGGTCATAAGCTCCTTCTTCAACTTCGCAAGCTTCGCCTTCAGTTGTCCTACGGAGCCTGTCAGCCAAGCCGTTGGTCTCGTTCGAGCGCATGTGCTGGTGCGTACCCAAGTGGAAGGACGTTGCCTTGTTCTTTTGGGTGCGAGCCATCTGTACGGCGTAAGCAATGTGCTGCTGCGGGGTCATTGGAATTGCTGGGACGCACTTCGGTCTCGATTTCCTTGATCTGTTGCGACGCACGTTAGCCGCTGCTGCTGCGAAAAGGCTTTGCTGCCGTCACACACCTTGTCCACGGTTGTCGCCATGATGCCGGTTTTTGCGTGCTCGACGCTGCTTTTGGAAAGATGCTAGAGTCTTGAAGATTCGGATCCAGGTGCTGCTGGGGCTTGCTGGCCGGGGGAGTCGTGCAGTACGTCGGCGGATGAGGGATGTCGATATGGGAGAGAGTCGTGGAAATTCTTATGACGTGCCAATCAGAAAAACGTGGGGCAGATCTTCGGTTGGCGGGCGGCGCGCCTGCCAGGCATCAAGGCAGCACTCACCCGACCCCAACGCGGCGGCAAGACCGGAGATCGGGCGGACGCCGCCGGTCCCTTTCGCGCTTGTCTCCAGGAGAGCTTCCTGCATCTGATCTGATACTGCCTCAGGCTGCTATTCGCTGTTTTCTTCGAACAACGCCCTGCCGTCGTTCGCCGGTGAATCACGCAATTCCTCCTCCTGCTGTGCTAGGAAACCAGAGTACGCGTCTGCTACCCTCACTGATCGCAGGTGGTACCTGAGCGCACTCCTTGAGCCTATCCCATCGCGCTTCACCGACAGTAGCCGACGTTACGTACCTCGGGGCACGCTTAGAGGTGGTCGGCGACCTCCCTTTTGCATGCGCGACTCGCTTTTAAAAGCGCCCACTTCCTTCCCTTCGTAACCAGACCAGCTGCACTGCATCTATTCCGCAATCATGACTGCTCTCGACACCAGCGTTGCCCCAGCGCCGAGCCCCGGGCCTTCCAAAAATCAGGAGCTGGACGCGTTCCACATGCTTGTCCAGGACCTGAGCCGAGTCCTCGGACCCTCGTCCGGCATAGACTCTGAGGCCGTCGATCCCGCGGAGCTCCAAGCCCTGATGGAAAGGTACACGTCCATTCCGGCCGAGTGGCAGAAATATGCCTTGGGCGACTACAGCCGAAACTACACTAGAAACCTAGTAGACAAAGGAAATGGCAAATCAAATCTGTACGCGTTCCGCTGTGATTCGGGCTCCCCCCCCAGAATTAAGGCTGACCGACCCCGCAGGCTTATACTAGTCTGGACTCCCGGCAAGGGCTCCCCCATTCACGAGTCAGTGCGCCTACACCCTCTGTACCGGTACTCTCTACTGACGGGTTCATCAGCCATGCAAATGCCCACTGCGTGATGAAGGTCCTCAAGGGTACTCTGAAGGAGACCCTGTTCGCCTGGCCCGATCCAGACCTGGCCAAAGAGGGGAAGCCCGCGCCCCCGCAGGTCCAGAAGGAAACGCTCTATCATGAAAACGGAGTCACGTACATGTCCGATCAGCTGGGGCTCCACAGGATCTCCAATCCGGATCCCGAAAACGTGGCCGTGTCGCTTCACCGTAAGTGCACCCTGTCCCACATTTGCCGCATCGGGCTAACGCGGGGGCGGTTAGTCTACACGCCGCCCAACGCCGAGTACTTTGGCTGTCAGATATTCGACGAGACGACGGGAAAGGCCAGTCACGTCTCGCAATGCAACTTCTTCTCTGTCGTTGGTCACAAGCTCTGAGGCTGTGACCTCCTCTTCGTGCTTAGGCCGGAGCTAGCTCAGGCCATCCAGGCCCACGGCGCCATGGTTCCCGCGGAGTCTTAATTGGAGGGAGTTACGGGTCAGGGTTCGGGTCAACGTAGACGAGTCGTTGAGCTTTCCGAGTTATCGTTTTCCGGGTTTCTTTTTCTGCAACGTCTGCGCGGATGTCCCCTTCTAGTCCAGCAGAATGAGATGATTTGGTTTTAGACCCTATGGATAAGCATCCTTCGTTCATGTTTGATTGTCTATCGTATCCAACAGAGAGTACGAGCCGTGTACCAACGTCCCGTGTGCTGCTGTGCCGTCGGACTCGTGGTTGTCGAAGCGCTTGTCTCCCCGGACGAGGTGATGCTATGCCATTATCAGATCGCTCGGGCGTCTCAGATTAATTCCCCGATGCCGCATACATAGCTGTCAATGCAAGCCAAAGGCATGATATCTGGCAAGATGTGTTGAGCGCCTAGCTGTGCTTCCCAGCCTATCACCTTGAGGGACGAAAGGATTGCCTCTCCAGTGGAACAGCAGGATCAACTAGAGCCAAGAGTATTGCGGGTAACGGTAGCCGTCGCTTCGTGAAGTCTGTCAACAAGCGGACGGCAACGCGGGCAGGAAATTGCAGGATAGAACCAGTCAATTCGACTTGTAGGCAGCAGCCATAGCGCGGGAAACGCCGTTGGCGTAGGAAAAAGTAAGTAGAGTCTACAGGCTCTCGGACCACGACAGATTCCTGCACTGCCTTCGTTCTTCAAGCGGCGTGCATGAAGAATAGCGTCATCGGACAGCGACGGGCGGCCATCTATGGTGTCTCAGTTCGCAGGATAGGGTTGGGCTCACTCCCCACGGCCGGATCAAGGCGCCGCTAGCAGCCGCGCTCGCCGTGTCCACAGACTCCCGTCCCGCGGCGGGCATTGAAAAGCTGGGGTCGTGCGCGGGGGAGTGGAGGACGGCTGAGCCGCTGGTCGGGGGTTGGGAGCGCACTGGCATGAGCCGGGAGCTACTGGAGTTTAAAACGGGAGAACTCGCAAGGCCAGGCAGCCACAGCCGCGGGCCGCTGTGCAAACGCATCGCTGCTGGCGGGATTGCTGTGACGAGACGAACCGTACCGTGAAGGATAATATGATGCGATCTGCCGGGAAAGACGGGTCTGGGGAGAGCGGGCCGCGAGTACGAAGGAGCTCCACATCCTTCACTACGTATGTACTCATCGAGAGCCGCGGAGCACAGTGCTTACCTATGCCGCGGCTGCTTGGCAGTGTGCGGCAGTGACCGCATTCTCCGAGGCTGAGCGCGACTCTGTCTCGTACACAGGACGAAGGACTCCACCCGGACTCCTTCGCCAGGACATCGGGATGTGATGCAATGACGGCCTCCGCAACGCGCGGCCCAGGCCTAGGCCTGCAGCCACGCCGGCGGCGAGGGCGGTTGAGGGGGGCCTGGGCTGGGCGGGCGGTGGCAGCAGACGGGATGCCAAGGACACGGTTCAGATCACCGGGCGACTCAAGCCTTGCGGCCCTGAGCGCGCAGACGACACGACGACAAGACATGACGGGGCGTGCAGAAAGCCGTCACTCGACACGAAAGACTACCCAATGCCACTGGCGCTGCCGCCGCACGTAGCGCACCTTCAGTCCTTCTCCGCGCGCTCGCCGACTGTACTCGCTGCCGCCTTCCTCGTCTCCTCCGCCCTCGCCGCCCTCGTCCAGTCGCCCGAGCACTCGCTTCTCGTCGCCGCCGTCTCGTGGGGCCTGCTATGGACATACAGTAGTGCGCGTGTCGGGCTGTGGTCCGGCTGGGACAATGCGCTCCGGAGGAGGTACAGCTGGGTCGCCGGCGCCCTGCTTGCTCTTGCTGCCGTCTGCGAACAGACGGCGCACGACAAGGAAGGCGTGTGGTGGACCAAGGTACGTTTAGCAACCGATGGAGAAGGCTCGAGGTATAGGCATTGACTCCGATACGCAGGCGCTCCTTCCGGCGACGCTGTGTGCGCTGCGCTCCGCCGATGTCGTGGCCCGCAGCTCTCCTTTCATGACCCTCGAGGACCTCCACCAAAGCCCGGACGCCGGCCGCTACGATATTTCGAACGGGATGCTCGCCGTGTTGACGGTGGCAGGCGCCGGCGGGCTCAGTGTCGCGACCATCCTGCCGCATGTGCTGGCTCTGTCGCTGTGCAGCGCGCTGCTGACCAGCATTGCGCTGTTGGTCATGGAGCATGCCATCACGTCGATTAGAGACTATAAGCCCAGCATGAGCAACGGCCCGTCGCCCATCATCCCGATGCGGCCGCGTTCCAATACCGTGATTCGGTCTGATGCCTGGCTAGTGTCCCTGAGGGACACGGCGGCGGTTGTTGCGCCCGCCTGCCTCGTGCTTGCCTTCATCTTCGAACGCAGCTTCAGGACCGACACGATATACTACGGAGTAAACAGCGACGCAGTGGGCGTGTGGGAGCACGCGGGACGGCTTTGGGCGCTGCAGCTTGGGTTGCAAGGCGCCTCGACGGCCGCAATTAAGCACTTGACGCTCTTCTCCATGGTGAGTTACGGTCCCATGCAAATCCCAGCCGCTAGCACGCATAATATCTGGGTTTCCCGCCTTATCTTCAACCGTCCGGCGCCTCGCCCATTTCGGCTCGGGCGCCGCAAACCTGACTGATTGCGCGTC
The DNA here is from genome assembly GCA_022560015.1 of Diplodia mutila. Taxonomy (NCBI): domain Eukaryota; kingdom Fungi; phylum Ascomycota; class Dothideomycetes; order Botryosphaeriales; family Botryosphaeriaceae; genus Diplodia; species Diplodia mutila. The sequence goes on from JAFISB010000020.1 coordinate 266,514, forward strand.
GGTTATGCCAATTCCCCAATGCGACGCGGGAAGGTTGGTTGCACGCAACCCGCCCCTCGGTCGCGCCTGGAATGTCATAACCCGCTCTCCCCACCCGCCATCCACTTCTCGTCGCAGATGCTAATGCAGCTGGCTGTCTAGATTCGACAGGCTGGAGCTTTCCCCGCCGCCTGCTCGACAGTGGCAGCGCTCCTCGTCGCTCGTTCTTATGCTTTCCCCTCCTTCACGAGCTTCTGGTTCGCTTCCATTTACGGCGGTGCTGGTGCTCTGTCCTTGAGCAAATCCCCAGCCGGCAACATGATGCTGGCTAGACAAGTTCTCACTGCGCTCTCGGTAGTGTCCTTTGTTGTGCTGAGCATAAGCTATTTGCGCCAATCCATCTCGACTTTCGACGCTTTGCGCGATGCTACGCCCCAGGATCTCGGATTTGCGCCAGCCGATCCTCTCAGCCCGCTTGCGCTACCTTCCCCCGACGTGCACCCTATAGAACAGCTGGTCAAGGGCGCCGAGAAGAATTGGGAGGAACAGCTGTCACGTCAGTCGCAGAACCTTGGCGACGCCGTGGCCGAGTACCGACGGCGGTACGGGGTTCCTCCGCCTCCCAACTTCGACCGATGGTTTGACTTCGCCAAGAGGAAAGGCGTCCGGCTTATTGACGACGGATACGACTCCATCTACCATTCGTTGCTCCCATTTTGGGCACTGGAACCGGCCACAGTTCGCTCCCGCGTCAAGGAGGCGCTCGGCCACGGTGAAAATGCTCTTATCGGGTTGTTGATCAGGGACGGACAAGCCACGCATGTTGAAGGCGGCCAAGATTGGCAGAGAGAAGCGACACTGGGGATGCTCAAAAATTTCCTCCCTTTCCTCCCGGACATGGACCTTGCTTTTAACATCCACGATGAGCCACGCGTCGTTGTACCGAATGACGAGCTGTCCCGCCTCGTGGAACGTGCCAAGAACGCCCGCATGTCTGTGGCTGCGGCCAACGAGCCGCCGAAGAACCAGTTCTCCAAGCGCCCGAAAGACATGAACAATGGCAAACGAGTCGACGAGGTCAAGACGACCCGCTTCAATCGGTTCGCTCATCAAGGAACTTGGACCCATTCTCGCCTTTCCTGCCCACCGGACAGCCAAGCGCGGAGTCTCGACGAAAACCCAAAGGATAACTTGACTGCGTATGCCGCCGGTGATCTTGGCTTCGTCTACAACGCCACGGCCTTTTCGGACATCTGCAATGCCCCTTCGTTATCCTCCACTTTCGGTTTCTTCGACCGGCCTAACGCCTTCAACCTTGTACAAGAGCTGTTCCCCATCTTCTCCCAGAGCAAGATCAGCAGCTATCAGGATATCCTGTACCCGAGCCCGTGGTACTGGTATGGGAAGGTGGAGTACGACAGTGACCGGGACTTTGCATGGGGGGACAAGACAGACAGCCTCTACTGGCGAGGTTCAACAACAGGCGGCTTCAGCCGCAACGGTGGCTGGCGCCGCCAGCATCGCCAACACGTGGTTTCCCGCTTGAATGAGCCCGGCAAAGCCCTCATCATGGCGCAGCAGGAGCAGCGCGACGAACAAGGCACCGACGGCGCCATCTGGGGCCCCAAGACGGTGTCGCGCAAGGACTACGCGGAGCTCATGGACGTCCACTTCTCGCACATCGGCCAGTGCGACCCGGGCGACTGCGACGCGCAGCGCGAGTTCTTCAAGCTGGCGCCCGCGGCGGACCAGCAGGACGCGTGGTCGCACAAGCACCTGCTCGACATGGACGGGAACGCCTTCAGCGGCCGCTTTTACGCCTTCCTGCAGAGCAAGAGCATGGTGTACAAGATGGCCGTCTTCCGCGAGTGGCACGCCGATTGGCTGCAGCCGTGGCTGCACTACGTGCCCCTTTCGCTGCGGGGCGACGAGTGGCTCGAGACGATCCGCTTCTTTTCCTCGAGCAGCGAGGGGACCGATGGCAAGGCGATGGCCAAGAAGATGGCGGATGAGGGGCGCGATTGGGCGGGGAAGGCGCTGCGGAATGAGGATTTTGAGGCTTGGTTCTTCAGGCTGCTGCTTGAGTAAGTTTAAACTTTTTGCTCCCCCCTCCCCTCCTTTGATCGTCAAAAGATCTAACAATTGCGTTATAGATACGGCCGCCTCATCGATGACAACAGAGATACGATCGGATACCCCGGCCCTTGAAGCCCACGTGCGGTACTGCTTTTTTTTGTTTGCCCTTCTAATCTGGCTTAAACTTTCGTATGCAACAACGCGATAGAGATGGTAATTTTCCCCACCCACACACACATCGCTGCCGGCGCGCACAGAGCATCGTCTTGGCGTTTATTTCTGTATGGACGTTCTTCATTTCTCTGTACTATTTCCAGACGTTGGTTTTTCTTTTGCTCGAGGCAATGGAACTCGTGATTTTCATTGGCTCGTCTTCCTGTTGAAATAAAAAATTGTATAGGTGGACTTTGATTGGAATGAACCGCGTATGGAAATGGCACAATGCTTTTTTTTTTCTAGTTGGATTGAGCGATGAAATGATGATGGCGATGGCACCGTTTCGTTCCGGTCTGCTGTTTTGCTGTTTGCTGTTTTCTGGAGGCGCGCGGTCAAAAGTTGCACCGCCGCGACGACCGTGGGGTGATGCACTGGATGGGTTTGAGATATGTGTATGTCTTCGCTCGGTGCTACCACTCAGCGTTGTGAAAACACAGACAAAAGGTTCTTCAGACACCAGACGATGCAAATTCGTGCCTGTTCGGCACCGTCGCACACACGACCTTCTCCGGGAGTCGTGCCTCCTTTCTTCTTCCTCCTCTTCGAGACTGTTTGGGGTGCACAACAAGATGGTGAGACATAAACCCACCCTTCATTCCCTTTTCAAAACTCCCACACACACGCACCATGGAATTGCGCGGATTCGACATTTCGAGCCCAAGTCAAGTGGTATGGACGTCCAATTTCTTTCCTTTTCCCTTTCTTGCTGAGTATGTAAGATAAAAGGGCATTGAAGCAGTTGTCTGTCTCCCTCCCTTACACCCCCCCTTTATAAGAGAAGAAGGGTTCTCGCATAAACAATCTTGCCTGACTCCCTCCCATTTCTCTTGTCCTCGCACAAAAACGAAGGAACGAATGACAGGTACTCTCACACGCAGTTGAGCGAGAGAAAAAAAAACCAGTACCAGAGCGAAGTACGATTTGATATGGAAAACTCTTCCCAAAAGGTTTCGTATCATACAATATACAGAGTAGTACAACTTGGAAAGCCCGTACCATAAAGTATACCCGAGTCGAACGCAGAGGGGGCCGGGGACAAAAAGGAAAGGGTGGTTGATCGGTTGCTTGGCTGGTGGAGAACAAAGTCGTGGCAATTCATGTCCCCTCATGCATACGCCAGACCAACCATGAAGGGAAAGAAGCGGAAGAAGGTAGATGAGCGAGAGACGAGATGAGACGACTGTTACAAGCGAGAGTGAACCTGGAGCGCAACTGCGTAAAAACTCATGGATACGAGAACGCCCCGGTCAATAGAAGAAAGAAAAGAAAAAAGGAAAGAAAGAAAAAGAGGGCGAGAGAAGGGCGTATACATAGCCTTCAACCCAAACCCAAAGCAGCAGCGAAAGCTACCGCTCCACCGTCACCTTCACGCCCTCCACCCCTTTCAGCAGCTGCTTCACCCCACCGCCACCGCCACCTCCTCCTCCTCGTTCCCCGAAAACACTTCCACCACCACCCACAGTCGACGTGCCCCCTTTCCCATCAACAAGCACCACACTCCCCCCTCCCCCATCCCGGCCTTCATCAACCACCACCTCCGCCCCCACGATGCTCCCGACGACCCTCCTCACCACTTCCATCCCCACCTCCTCCCGCACGAGCCAGTGCCCGGCCCCCTCGCACACGACGACGGCGCCGCCCTTGATGCCGAGGTGGTCGCCGACGCCCTCGAGCCCGAGCCGCCAGTCGAACGCGACGTCTTCCTTCCCCGCGACGATGGTGGCCGGGGCGCGCAGGGCGCCGCGCGGGCCGCTGCCGGCGCTGTCGAAGATCGAGGCGCCGACGCTGAGGCTGGAGCGGCGCCGCTGGCCGCCGGCCGAGGGACTGCTGCCGGTGCTGGGATTTGTGGCGTAGGTGCCGTAGAGGCCGCCCCCGGCGATGCTGGAACGGCGGCGGCGGTGGCGGGCGGACAGCCCGTCTTCGTCGGAGCCTTGTGGGGCCAGTGCCGGGGGAGGGCCGGAGAATGATGCGAACTTGCTGCTGGTGGGCGAGGTGCCGGTGGACGAACCGACGAGGGTGGAATTCGAGCTGTCGAGGACGGAGAGCGAGAGGATCGTCTGCAGGCTCTTGGACCAGTGGCCCAGGATCAGGCCATCGCGGTAGTAGCGTGTCTTCTGGAACCAGGCGTGGCTGGATGAGGCGGCGCGGGCGTGGACGGTCGGCGGGTAGGTGATCGGCGTCGAGACGTCGTTGACGGCTTGCTTTTCCGGGACGGCGGGGAGATGTTGTTGGGATAGGGTGGTTTTGCATTGCGGGATGCCCGGACCGAGGGAGCTGGCGAGGGCTTCGGCGGCTTCTCTTCTGTAATTGCTGTCGCTGCCACCGGTGGCTGATTTCGGCATGGCGACGCGGTGAATCTTGCCGAGGAACCAGGTGCCAGTTAAGGAACCTAGCACTTTGGCTAAGAGATCAGGGAGAGTGAAAGCAAATATGTAATGGGATTTGCTGAGCTGGGAGAGCAACGGCCGAAGTGTTCTCCAACAATTGCGGAGGAGGCGGAAGTTCAGCGGTTGTTGTAACCACGTGTGACACATGCGGCGAGCAGAGGAGATGTGTGCTTGAGCATTGGCAATCCAAAGTCTGGGCTATTTGGTAGTAGTGATAATTAGCAATCTGCATAGATCTCAAACTAAGTGAAACGAATAATTTGGAATAATATTGAGAGAGTGGAACGAAGTCAGAGCAACAACCAGAGAGTGAAACGAAGTGTGAGCAATATTCAGAGAGTGAAACGAAATTGAAGCAATATTTGGAAAGTGACAGGTTGAAACAAAAACAAAACCAAACACAGAATTAAACAGTGGCATAGCAAAAGCCTCCCAACGCAATGTACACTGCACAATCAAGAGGCCATAGAATAGCCCCAGTAATACTAGAGGAACTATAAAGAGAGGGAGCTCACTTACCAACACAACGCTCATGATAACGAAGTGGTCCGCCAGCTGCGGCGCCTCGCTAGCAAGCCTGCCAGCCACGGCACCACCCCAGTCATGGCTCACAAGCACGACCTGGCCCCTCTCGTCGAGCGCCCCGCCGACGGCACCTCCCTCCTCCCCGCTGCCGTCCACGCCGTACTTCTCGCGCATGCCCAGCACGAAGCCCGTCACCGCCTCCAGCACGTTGTACGCACTGTACTCGGGCAGGCCGTCGCTGCCGCCGAACCCGGGCAGGTCGAGCGCCACGTACACCGTGTCGCGGTCGACGTTGCGCTTCTGCGACAAGAAGTCCTTCCACAGCGCCCAGCTGTCCGGGAAGCCGTGCAGGAAGACGACCAGGTTCGGGCGCGGGCCGGCGTCCCAGGCCGAGGCGACGTAGTGCAGCGTGACGGGGCACTCGTCGGACGTGGTGAAGAAGGCGTGGGTGAAGCTGGGGATGGGCGCTTTGGAGAGGTCCCAGAAGCGGTCGCGGGCTGGACGCGGGCTGGCTGTTAGCTTGTGCGTCTACTAGACACGACCTCCTAAGCAGTTTGAAGGGGGACAGAGGATGAATTGAGGTCCGGTGGAGTTGGGGGGAAGCAACGGGCAAGACTAACCATCAGCCAGCTCCTTATCGCTAACTTTCCTGCTACGGCGCTGGAACAAGAGCCCATCGCGGAGGGCCGACAGCATCCAAACGAAGCCAACCAACAGACCGTAGCTGAGGGTGAAGCCGCGCCAGAGCGAGCGGGCCAGCTTCGACCCGGATGACGAGGGTTTCGACTCCATTGCCGGATCACGAGTCCTCCTCGTTGTGGGACTCCAGTCTCGCATGCCGGCGGGTTGCTGGGTGGTCAGAGACGGATGGGCAGATGGGATAGATGGGAAGAAGTAAGGAATACGGCGGGAGGGCTATGGTGTCTGCACGGCTTATCACTCGCGGGGAGGGCAAGAAGGGAGGCGATGGAAGGATCTCAATCAGTCAAAGGCTCGGGGCGGCACATGGCACACTTGGATAACAAAAGCTCCTTCGGTCGGCGACGGCCAAAAGAAGCTTCCCCGCTACGGCAGTATCGCGGCGGCGGAGGAGCGAACAAAAGCTAGTACGTAGGGCAACAAGGCAGGCAGGAAGTAGTCGTGGCGGTGCGAGAGGGGAAGGAGTGCAACGAGCAAAGGGCGGGGGGCGTCAAACCGCTCTTAATATTTCGGCGCGCACGCCGCTAGAGTCGGGCGGAGCGGCGTGCAGCGGACCAGGACCACGCGCGTGGCTCTCCTTCTCCTTCGCCGTGGCAATCGTCGGGTCTCCTGCGTGCGCTGCTGCCGTCGATACAGGCCAATTCGCTTCGCGCCTGCGCACGGCGGCGGAAGGAAGCGGCGGCAGGCGAGTGACCGGCTGGGTTTGGACGGAGTGGAGGGAGTGGTTGCAAGCTCGCGCGGTGAGAGGGCCGCAAGCAGACGGCGGCGGGAGCTGTAGCTGGGAGCTCCCGGCCGATGATGCAACCCGCCCGTGCACAGACCCACCTCCCGCGTGTGGGGAAACGGCGCCCTACGCCTCTGTGGCCTCCCTCCGTGCCTCCTTCCCCGTGTGCGTCTTTGAAACGTGATCTTCGCTGCCGTGCTTCCCAGGAAAAGTCCCTCAACAGCACCCACTGCAGGCACCGGCAGGAGCTGAGAACCCGATCGCTCTACCCCCCGATCCTACCGAGCCATTGCCTAGCGGCCATGGAAGGACGTCACCCATGTCCCCCAGCCGAGCAGCTCGCGAGCAGCAATGCATCAGACCGGTCATCCGCCGCGTTATATCCAGCACACCAACTCGCCGATCGCCACGCTTACATAGCGCGGGCTAAAGCCATCCGCGCCTCAAGGAGGCCACGAGCCATCCGCCCGCCCACATACCCACATACCTCTCGACAAGTAGTGCTACGCATACGGCCCGCGTAGCGCGTCGGTGCTTTCAAAGAATATCTCCGCGTGCCACTGACTTCATGCCCTTCGGCCCAACACGGCCGGCAGCCACGCCCGGAGTGGAAGATGCATGGAAGGCCCCTGGATTGGCCTGCGTCAAAGCGGAACATCGAGCAGGCGGCGCTCTGTCTGTCTCACGCAGGACCAGCCGTCCACGAGACCCGCTTTACCGGGCTGATTGGCTGGCCAGGTTTCGTCCTGTTCGGCCTCTCTTTTCTGTGCCCAGCATCGAACGTCATTGATGAGACAATATTTCTTCAATGTGTTAGACAAACGCTTTTATTGAGTGACGGCATCTATCTGCCCCTGCAGCTTGAGGCTGCCTCGGCGGCGTAAGACTTGGCCTAGAATCAGTGAGATAAGGGAGCGCAACAGTCATCTGAGAGGGATGAGACCTTGGGTTGCTTTCACCTTGCCCGCCTCAACGTCGCTCTGCTGAAAAACGAGCAAGCGTGTGGCAATCTCTCCTGAGAGGAAGAACACAATACTTCCAGGCTCATCCTCCATTCAACCAATCCTGTGCAAAGTTGAACCCGAGAAGGCATACAAGTAACTGACTTAAGACATTCCACAGCCTCTATCGAGAAATGAGTGAGCAACGAGACGTCGAGCCGTACGGTATACCTCAATTTTATAGACCCCTAAAGAAGCCGTGACATTTAGCATACAAGGGGGAAAAGTGAGAGAGACGACACCAGCGCCTGGACATGCCGAACAAAAGAAACCTCAGTAGAGACATGCCAGGAAGAAGAGGATATCGGAAAAAGTACAAGTAGCCACCAAAAGAGGATTCGGTACAGAGACAACAGGATATGAGCAGTGAAAGTGGCCGAGCATAAAAATCCAGATGTTTGCCATGAAGAAGGGTGGATGCACAAAGGCTATGCTACGCAAGCCATGCAGAACAGACACCGAAACAAGGAGAAACCGTGTTGTGCTCAAGAATGGTCAAGAGGCGACAGTCGAGAGAATATAGAGGCGTGGTCGAGGGAGAAGAAACTACTTAGGGCTGCTGCTTTGGAAAACACGAGGAGGGATAGACTTGGCGAGAAAACGCCAACAATCGTTACTTCGTAACAAGAGCAAAAAGGGTGGATCAGAGCTGTTCAGTCGGGCTCAAAATATCCCCTTTCACATCCGCCGCTTTCTCAGATGATTCTGCCTCTTCGACTGGGGGAGCGCTGCCAAAATCCGGCTCCGAGAATACCGGCTTCGTCGTCTCCGCGGTAGAGCTTACATCCTCTGCCTTTGGAGCCGAAGCCGTCTCCGCCTTCGTCTCCTGTGCTTGACTGACGTTCCCCGGTCCATTGTCTTTCGGGATCTTATCCTGTCCATGCGGGCTTGCGCGGCCCGAGAGGCTATGGTGCTGAGCATTGTGAGGACGAGGGACTGAGTGCTCCGGCAGCTGCCGTGCAGGTGCGTTCGAGGCGGAAGCTCGCCTGAGATGCTCAAGTTCGAGGAGAGACGAGCGACGTAGCGTCTCAAGTCGTTCTTCGGGATTCTTTTTCACAACGCTTAGTCAGCTCTCAGTTGTACAGGCGGACAATTTCAAAAACGTTAGGCTTTTGAAGAGACAACAGCAGGCACACCAGCATATCTTCCGCCTACGTCGTCTCCCTGTTCATATTTGACCTCCTTGGCGGACTTGACCGGTACAAAATGCCCAGGCAACTTCGATGTGGAAGTGGTATGAGCAGTTGCACTCAAAGCAACTGATGTTGCAGCCAAGACCTCCGAGATATGCAACGAGCGAGAGAATGGCCGACGAGGGGGAGAACGCGAACGGCGAAACAAGTCAAGATCGTGAGAACGGAAGCCGCATTTGGGGCATCCCCAAGTAAAAGTGCCGCTTACCCATTCAGCTTGCGATGGTACCCCCTCAGCGGCTGGCAGCTCGCCTGTCTCATTTCGCTCGTTTCCCCAAAACGTCGGTCGGCGAACGGGCGCAGGCGTCACAGGAAGACTAGGCCTCTCAACTGCGCTGGGGAAGTCAGTCAAGATTAGGCTTTCACGGCGCCCACTGGTGCCTTCTCCAGTAGGCGAGAAAAGCTCGACGGGCTTGACCAGGCCTTCGAGGGATATGCCACCAGGCTTAGACTTCTTCATCTGTGCGCCCATTACGGCGCGAACGTATTTCTCAATTCCAGGAACGCTATCCCAAGCGTTGGCGCTGGTTTGTCCAAAGGTCTGCCAGGGATCCTCGGGAGTCTTTGGCGTTGCAGATGGTGGAGAACCCCTCGAAGTTCCGTCGTCCCCTTCAGATGAGGGCGCTTCTGGAGCACCCTCTGCAGAAGAAGCAGTAGGATCAGCGGCAGGCTGTGGCTCTGGCTGAGGCGACGGAAGGTCTTCCGCGAACACACGAGTAGGCTTCGGCCTTTCACGCTCCTGCTCCCAAGGGAAGATTGCTTTCGGCATCACTCGTGGCGCAGGCTTCGTCTCTGGCACTTGGTACCACATGTTCTTGGGAGGCTCTGGGTATGCAGCTGGTGCTTTGAAGAGCTGATGATCCTCGCTAAAAGTATAAGTCTCTGTGGGGAAGTTTGCAGCCTCGGGCCGCGACTCTACTGGAGGAGCCGTGCTGAAACGAATTAGAAATGCTGGCGTCTACGTTAAAAGAAGACCTACCGAGTAGCATCCCACTCCATGCGGGGCGGCGAATACTCCCGCCGAGGAGGGGAAGGGGACTGCTGTGCGGGGTGCGTTGGTTGCACAACAGGCTGGGCGGGCTCGGTAAGCGAAGCTACACTTCCTGCCTGACCGTCCGCCTGGCCGGCTTGCTGTATCGTGTTGGGAGCGGTTTGGAGCAGCGCCTCGGCGTCGACATGTTCTGCCTAGGATGGTGTTAACATTTCAGGGACGTAAGGAGCTTCACGCGACCTACCTTCTCTCTGAGGTGTCGGTCGTAGACAGCCCACCACCGCGCAGCGAGCTCGCTGTAAACGCCAGAGCCACCGCCATATCGAGAGTCCCTGGACCAGGGCTTGTTCTTGCCAATGAAGTGCACCAGATTGATCTTGCTCTTGTAGTGTCGAAAGGCAGGCTCCCACTGGTACTGAGCGTTCGGGGTGCAGTTGTACAGGAAGCTGAGCCTGTGCCAACCTCTGTGCTCATAGTACTGGTTAAGTAGACCCTGGTCCGCTCCGTCAAAGCTGTCTCCACTTGTAGCCAGCGTCTGCAATGCCCAGTAGTCTCCCATGTTGGGGCTCACGACCATCACCCCACTGTTGAAGCTGTCGGGCCATCCACTGTCGGGGGCGGCGGCGAAGGGAGCTTCGAGGTCAAAGAGCTCGTCGGGGGCTCGAAGGGCAACTACGTCAGCGTCGATGTAGACGAGCTTGCGGAACTGGAGCTGCCGCCAAAGCGCGATCTTGGTGAAGGTGTAGGCGAGGTCGGCGCGATCCATAAGGTAAAGATTGGCAGGCTTCGGATTGCCCACACGCGGTACAGGAATCACATAGTCATAAAGCTTCTGTCGTACGTGTCAACAAACGTTATGATGAGGGCCAATGGCAGGCCAATGGCTACCTTGAGCTCCGAAATCGAGTCTGCAGACAGCGTATCCAGCGTGATGAGAGCGGCAAGCTTCTTCGTCGCCCCTCCATCGCGGAGCGAATGCGCAAGTACGGCGGCACCTATAGGAGTGAGCAATATGCGCGTCTCGAGCTTCGGAGGCGGGCTGGCAGCTTCGCGGCGCACCTGGCAGATATGAGTCGCTCATGACAAGCTTCACGCGAGTTAGCGCGGGACAGAGAGCGGCAGCAGGACGGTCAACTCACCGTGCAGTACGCATCCTCAGGTTGGGGCGCCATTGCAGCAGTTCGTCAGAGACAGCGGTGCGTGTGGCTGTTTGGGCTGGGGCGGGCAGAGTTGGCGGGTGAGTAAATGTTTCCCCGCCGTGGTCAACGAGAGTTGGGTGCGAGCCAGAGGCGCCGAAGCAGGGCGCGGAGAGCGGAGAAAAGCTGGGGGCAGAGATCACGCGGCTGCTCAACACGACGCCATGTCCACAAGCTCGTGCTGATTAGACCGCGGACGTGCGTGTGAGGCGTCGATTGCGGGTCCCTGTCTGCGCCGTTGCTAGGACGACTTTTTTTTGCAGCGCTGCGCTGACCGACCTGCTCGCGAGAGCTCTGGGCGACGGAAGCTTGGGCCGGCCATGATGCAATCAATCCTGTGGAAGAAGCCTCCGCCGAGAGTCTCTCCGCCGGGCACGCCGTTGCAACCTATATCGCAGTTGCCCGCCCTGCTCTCGCTTGCACATGTTCGACTGTACAACGTTATCCGCTCTCTCTCTCTCTCTCCAGCGGACGGCCAGCGGGCTGAATCGCCCGTGAAGCTACACACGGACCCCGGGCGCTTAATTAATCTCAATATGCTGCAGCAGGCATGCGCTGCCACGGCTAAGCCCAATCTCGCCGCCATCGCCCAAACGGGTCTCATACAAGCCATTCCGCGCCCTGCGAGGCTCTGCGTCTCATACTGCAGCTCAATACATTGAATACTCCTTGCCTCGCAGCATGGTTTGTCTCCTTCGCTTCCGACACACGCTGGAAGAGAATTTCCTGATTGTACATGAGCATCCTGAAGTACCCGCCAGCGCACTCCAGACGCACCCTGCATCTGCATTTTGCGGCTGGGACGGAGCTGCCTCGTGATGCAGACCCGCGAGGCGATTTGCCACCGAGGCTAGGTAGGGTCTCGTTTACACTCGCTCACCAGACAAACGGCACCATCCTCGCTCGTCTCTCCACTGTCTCCCTACCAAATTTCGTCGCATACCACTCTTTCGTCCCAGCAGCCGTCACGCCCAAATTCACGCCTACAAAAACCAGAGCACACAGCACCGTCTTGTTGACCAATTGGCCTTCCGGTGCAGCTACAACTGACAAGGCCAGGTAGAGGGCGCACTCGAACGTGTAGTGCGGGCACACAATGTAGCGGAAAGCCCCTTGGGTGGGCAGGGTGTACTTTCGCAGGCCAAAGAGATAGGCGTGGGCATCGTGCTGCTGCTTGGAGGCCCAAAGAAAAAGTAAGGTGCCGGTGACCAGCTGCAAATCCAGCGCCGGCGGCGTGCTTCCGCTTCCGTCAACCGACGGTTGCAAAGCCGGCGTCCCTTCGACCCAGACGGCAATCGACATGGCGCCGTAGAATAGGAGACCCAACAGCCAGTGCGTGACCCACATCATGGATGAAGAAGGACGCGACAGAACGGCGGACTCGTACAGACGTCGCGAGCCTTGTACGAGCATAAGCAGCCAGGCTAGATGGACTCGTGCCACCGACATGGTGGCTGTACGATGGCCGGTGGCCTTGCCGGCGACGAGTTTCAGGAGGGCGCCATCGGTGGCATACTGCTCCGCCCAGAAGACGGAGCCGAGCACGGACAGGACGTAGAAGTGGGCGAACCAGCTGTGCGGGACGCGATACGTCGCTAGGTGGTCGAGCAAGGCGGCAAAAGCATTGCGTGGGCGTGAGGCTGGGGCTGGGGCTGCGGAGGTGTTTGCTGCGCGCGAACCGTAGGCCAGGAAGCGAGAGCGGAAGGCTGGGACGGCGTCGACAGCGAGAACCTTGCGCCTGCGTCAGCGAACAGCGGTCTGCAGCGGTGGGCGGGCTGCGCAAGCGAAGAGGACACGGTGGATTACAATCGAGGCTGCGGTGAGGAAAAGGGACCGCAGGAGGAGGACGGGCTCGAGGCGGGCGACGAGCGGGTGCAGAAGCGGGGAGGCCATGCCGCTCTCGCGCTGGGGCTGGGGGAGGTGATAAGCTAAAGGCTCTGCGGTGTTTCGTAACGCTGTTCAGCCGGCTGTCAGAGCGTTAATGCCTCAACGCTTCCTATTCGCGCCGGCCCTCTCTCGCAGCAGCCGTCGCAACCGCGCTCTTCCTCGCGGGCTCAGGGGCAGGGTGGCGATAAGGTGATCCCGCCGGTGGGTGAGGCCAGCGTGTCGCGCGTCCGCCAGGGACCGCGAGCTGAGGGCCCCGGTACGGTATCACGAGTCGCAGCCGCGGTTTTGTGCAGCAGGCTGCCTTATGTCAGCATCCGGCCCGTGCTGGCCGCCTCCTCTCTGTCTCCAGCCAGCGGTCGCGCTTCCTCGCCTTCGCCTTCCCACACCTCCCACGCCTGCTCCGTACCGCTCTTTCCTCACCACCACCCCCTTCCCGCCCCCGACGACACCCGCACGACGCACCGCCCATCGCACCACCCCTCGACGTGCTCCCACGCGGCAAGCTGGCTGGAGTGCACGCCCAGATCGCCGTCCGACAAGCACTCGACGCGCACCGGTCTGCTGAGCAACTGGCGCCCACGGTCATCAGGCTTCACCCGGGCCCCCTCCAGCATGAGGCAGGCATCACCTGTGATCAAAAGTCCGTGATGAGCAGTAGCGCTGCTGTCGCTGACCACTTGCCGCCGCCGAATCCATCTGGCAACGGAGAGCCGCAGTCGGTGCAGCCTTCCCTCGATCGAGTCCGGTCCCCAGCGCCTCCATCGTCCCCTCCACTTACCGATAAGGACAGCAAGGCCTCCGCCGTCCGCAATGGGAACCATGGACGAGATGCTCATGCCGAGCAGGATGAATCCGAGGCGGAGACGGTCGTGTTGTCTGGGCCCGAGCATGACGAGACGAAGAGGCCGAAGAAGGTAATCAAGCACGAACGCAACGACGATGACGAGGAGATGCGCGACATTCCATCGGCCAAGCTGTTGTCCGATGCTGCAAAGGACTCCATTGCTCGGAAAAGCCCTCGCCCACTGGCCCCTCCGAATGGCGTTCCAGAAGCCAAACGCAACGGCACCAACGGCCGTGAACGCGCCCAATCGCATGATAACGGCCCTACCAGTCGCAAGGCTTCTTCCGCTTTCTCCAGTGACCATGACTATCCACACAAAAACGCTTCATCCGCTCGGGTCCTCTCTCACTCGCCCCCTCTCAGCCATGACTCACGTGCAAGAAGCTCTTCTGTTGCCGATACGCGGAAACGGAAATTACGAGAAAACCAAGCCGATTTGGAGCCGCCCCGGCAGCGGCACAAGACCGAAGCTCTCAGCAAAAACTCCAGGAATCCAGCCTCACCCATTGCAGCAGGCATCAAAGTCCACAAGAGATCAGCATCCACTCAGTCTCTTGTGCAAAATGCCCAGAGCCGCAGACGGCGTGAGAACATGCGCCAGGACAAGGATTGGGCCTCAGACGACAGCGAAGAATCAAATAATTCCTCGCCCCATCCGCAATCCAATGTTCCGCCTCTTTCACGGCCAAGGCGAGGTGGCACAAGGTCCATGACGTCTCCGGCTCGGACTATGCCGCCGGCGAAGAAGAAGGATGCGTTTGGCGCTACGCGGTTGTTACGCTGTTGCGAGAAGGGTGACTTTACAGCGGTCCAAAAAGCCTACGAAGCGTCGCCAGACGAATTGGACTCACCGGATTATGCTGGCGTCACTCCGCTGCAAAAAGCTTCATTGAATGGGCATGAAGACATTGTGGAGTTCCTTCTTGACAAAGGCTGTGCCACTGATGGCCATGACTGGTTGGACCACGATACACCTCTCATCGACGCAACGCAGAACGGCCATGTTGAAGTTATCAAACTACTCCTCTGGAAAGCTCGTGTGGATCCGACATACGAGAATAAACACTTCAAAACGGCACTTGCACTTTTGGATTCGACCATCGACGAGGCTGACGATATTAAAGCTGAACTGGAGAAGGCAATGTCGGAATGGAAGAAGGAAAAGTCGGAGGATGAGTCTGAGAGTCGAACTCCCAGAAGCGTGGAGGAATCAGTAGGGCCCACTCTGCTACCGAACGAGTACAACACCGAGGTTCTCCGCATCAAGTCCGAGCAAGGAGACAAACGAGCCGTGGACGAATTGCTTGCTTCTGGAATCATGCCAAATGTCGCTTGCGGCGTTGCTGCGGCACGTGGCGGCCATGACGAGATTTTGAGTTTTCTGCTTGCAACCGGACTCTCTGCCGACCATCGTGACCCTGCAAAGCACAACGAGACGCCTATGTTGGTTGCGATCAAGAAAGGCCATCTCAATGTGATTCGTCTCTTGTTGGCTCAAGATGATTTTGATCCAACGAGGAGAAATCGGGATGGGCTGACTTACTGGGAGTTCGCCGAGGATTTTGACGGGCCAAACGCAAAGGAGGTCCGCATTTTACTTAAAGAGAAATACGACGAGCGAGTAAAAACCAAGCCGAGACGGTTACGAAGTCCGGAAATGCGGCGAACGGATCCCAAAAGTCCGCGAAGGAAAGCCACCGACCACGACAACTCTAGACGAACACACGAAAGGGAGACCAGGGGGAGGACGTCCGACAAGAGTTCGAGTAAACACAGCGCATTGGACAACCACGCCAAACCGAAGAAGCGTTTGATTTCTCGCAGGGAACTCAATCGGCGATCGCGAGACAGCACATCGGAGGATTCCGACGAGGACGAAGAGGAAGTTCGCGGGCCGACTCGCAATGTGCGTAGAAAGACAGGGCATACTTCGAAGGTCGTCAGAAGCTCGCCGCATCCATCTTCACCTGAACAAGAGAGATCCGAGGTACGCCCAACGCCAAGCAAGCCCGCGAAAGCCGAACCCAAACCTGAACCCGAGCCGGAGGTGGAGCCGGAGCCAGTCAAGGAAGACACACCTGAGAGTGTGAGGCAGGAGCGCCGCCTTGAGGCGGAGCGGAAAGCAGCCGCGGAAAAGGCCCGAAAGGAGGAAGAGGAGAAGGAGGCGGAGAGACGAGCGGAGGAAGAACGGGCTCGGCTAGAAGCGGAAAAGGCACGGTTGGCTGCTGAAGAAGCTGAGCGTGCCCGACTGCAAGCCGAGCGGGAGCGGATACAAGCCGAACGCGAACGACAAGATCGATTGGAGAAGCTTCCCCGGGCGTTGAGGCGCGCATGTGAAAAAGGTGCAGATCGACCGCTTCGCTTCAACTTCGTCACAAAGGAGGGCGGCATCGAGTACAACTTCCTGCCGGTTCACGTTGCCAAGAACTCGGACATCGATCCGGGTTGTCCAGAGTCTCGGCGGGACGAGCTTTGGATGATGAGTTTCCAAGTTGTCGGCATTCTGGGACTTCCGGAACTCGACGTCAGGAAGGAGTTCGAGTCGTGGGAGTGCAAGCGCGTGTCGACCAAGCAGCTTCACGGCTTTCTCGAAACGTACGACATTTCGCAGCTTGCGGAAGATTTCCTGTTCGAGCGGCAGAACTGGCCGGGCTACAATCCGGACAAGCAGAGCACGACAATTCAAGAGGAGAAGGCCAAGTTCCTGCAGCTGGACCCGCTTTTCTGGGTGCGCTACGAAGACTTTGTTGCGGCGACCAAATCAACAAAATTCCAACATCTCGAGAAGCTGGAAATGCGAACGGCAAGGGCAAAGGTCAACTCGACGAGCACGCCACCACCAACGCCCAGGAGCTGGACGGAGGCGTTATTCGGCATCAAGCCAGGACCGGACTTTGAGCGGAGAAGCAAGAGCCGGTCTGTGTCAGTGTCATTGAGTTAAATGTATGGGTTTGGCAGGAGTTTTGGGGGATTTGGGAGGGCAATGCATCTGGGAGGCGCCATGTAGGGGACCTGAAACTACTACTACTGTTCATGTTGTGTATGTTCACGAACGCGCTTCGTTGCAATGTTATGGCAAAAGGCTCGTCCCGAAGACCGAAAGTTCCATATACCCTATAGCCGATAGTAAATACATCCTTGCTGTCACGGTTGTGTCATGGCCGTCAACTAGTGGAACGCAGCAGGGGGCATGGGGTCTTGTAACGTTACTTTAAATAGTGTACCAATGATGGGAGAGAAGTATATAGGTAGAGTTGAGTCTGGGCCGCCTTCAGCCGCGTTAGTGTGCCGCAAGTGCAGGCTACGGGGGATGGGAAGGTGGCGATTCGTCTGGTTCGACTTGGTTGTTTGGATGAGCTTCCGCCACGGCTCCAAGACTCGCACGCCAATGGAACGGCAGTGAGGCTATCCACCATCACGTGCGGAGCAGTCAAGGGATTGGAAATCGCGGTGAGTGCTGCTGACGCTCGCCAAGACGGTCGTTGGTCCGACCTTCCTCGTCCTCACCCTCACTCGCTTCCTTTTCGTCGGAACTGGTGTCTCGTGCCTCGTTGACGTTGCACCAAAACGCGCGCCTGAGGCAAGAAGCCCGCTTTCCGCGGAATCCTCCAAGTGCGGGGTTGCTTATCACTGTCCACTCAAACGCCAGAGTTATGCGGCTGCCTGCAACGTCGGTAGATCACTGACGTCCCCCGGCAGCGACGACCATGACAGCACAACGCATATCTCCGTGTCGCCAGGCTGCCACTTTTGGCACTCTGTCATAAGAGGAAACCGCTGTTTGTCCAGCCTCAGGCCCGAGTCTTCGTTCTCTCTACGACAACGGCCTCAACATGCCCGCACCACACCGGTCTCCGTCCCCCTCTTCACCCGCGAAGAAGGCTCGTGTCTCGGATGAGTCGGCTGAGTCCACTCCTTTGCTCGGCTCTCCTCTACCACCGCCAGCCTACCCGACCATAGTGCCTCATGAGAACAATGACACCGCTGCTGCTGGACCGTCCCGGAACCGAGCGGAGTATGACCTAGGCCCATCAAAGGACCTCGAGAATGCCGGCGTGCACACCGCCGCTGTGCATCTTCACCACAGGCCGAGAAGGCCATGGTCTCGCGGGAAGGTCCTCAGGCTGCTGTTCATTGCAGCAGCTCATGCAATCCTCATCTGGTTGATACTGTCTGTTACGCTGGGCCGTTCGAAGAAGAAGGTATTTGATAGCCGGCACAGTGAAGCCTATCGCCGCTGAACCTGTATATACAGAGCCACGTGAACCATGACTTGCCAAACTTGGAGAAGCCTCCTACGCCCTACTATTTCCATGAGCTGTCCCACACGCAAACCACGACACACGACTTCGAAGAACTGGACGAGCTCCGCATCGTGGAGCAGATCCGCCAACACCACGAAGGTTCCCACGAGATCCGCGGCCTCATCAAAATCGTTGCCGCCGCCGCCGACGACCATGACAGCAACAACGACGAGATCCGCGCCACCGTCACCATCTCCAGCAACTTCCCCGACCACAACTCCATCGCCGTCGTCCAGACAGACTCTAGCCTGATCCTGCAAAGCACCAAGTCCGAAAGCCCCAACACCTGGCACTCCCTCCACGACTGCACCGTCGTCGACGTCACCGTCTCCATACCCACCGGAACCCAGCTCGACACGCTCGACGTCAGCGCCAACTGGCTCTCGCTCGACCTGCACCCCCTCCTCAACCTCACCCTCCGCGACTCCCTCAACGTCGAGCTCGGCGCGGGCAGCGTCGTCTCCCGCGCGGAGTCGCTCCGCAGCCGCCGAACGTACATCTCGCCCGCGTACGGCTCCGTCCAGGGCGCCTTCGCCCTGCTCGACCTGCTCGAGATCGACGCCGCCGCGGGGTCCGTCGACGTCGACGTGTGGCCCGGCGAGGCGGAGCCGGAGCGCCCGGACGTCCCGGCCGTCTTCAACGCCCGTTCCAAAGCCGGCGCCATATCGGCGCGGTTTCCGACGGAGAGCGCGGGTTTGCCGGACCGCGATTATCGGACTCACGTCGAGACGGAGGCTGGGAGTATCATGGGGAGCTACGTGCACGGGTCGAAGTCGGAGTTTAGCTCGAAGTATGGGAGTATCACGGTGAAGGTGGTGCCGTTTTCGAGGGCGGGGAGGGAAGAGGTGCCGTCGTCGGTCATAAGCACGAAGAACGAGGCCGGGCCGTCGATGCTGGATTTGTTTGCGCCGCTGGATCGTCGGGGAGGGGGTAAGAAGGAGTCGAAGAAGGGAAGTCCCCTGGCGAACTTGATGGCCGAGTTCACGTCGTCGGTCGGGTCCGTCAGGGCGGTTTTCCCGCCCGAGTGGGAGGGCGCGGCGGATGTGGATACGGAGGTTGGCAGCTTGCGGGTCGGTGGCGAGGGGCTGGATGTCGTGCGGGAGGGTACGCATGGGCCGGTGGGGAAGTGGGTTCACGCGGTCAAGGGGGAGGGGGAGTCGACGGTGTTGGTCAAGAGTAAGGTGGGGAGCGTGGAGTTCTTGGTGCAGGAGACGGTGTGAAGGGCCAAAGAAGGTCAATTACTGGCTTGGTGTTGTGGGGGGTTTTCGGGCGTCCTGCGGATTGGCAGGTTTGGAGGGCTTTGTACGATATTGGTATTCGGACATGTTGGCTTTCAATAACCAATTCTCATTTTTCTCAGGTTTGCAGAGGTATGGGCAGTCGGACGCAGCCAAATTGGGGTCTCGCTCTAAACAGATTTGCTGCGGGGAAGTGAGCTTTCACGCTAAAGCTCAGCGATGCGATGACGCGAGGTTGCAAATGCTGTGGCACCGGTACCGGTGCCGATTGTGGTTTTCTTGCTTCTATTTCGGGCGGTGGCGGAGTTTGGAGCTGATAATCTGTGATGCCTCGGGTGCATGAAGCAGGGAAAACTGACTTTTGTGCAATGTTGCAACGGTCGTAGCCTGCTGAGATAGTGCTTCGGGGCCACGGCGGCTTGCAAAGAGATTGAGCCCACCTGCATCTATCTTGCTGCGGTTTTACACTCGACTCAGGCAGGCAGTTGAATCGTATCTCTGGGTATATCTCTACAGCGTTTAAAGCTTACATCTTTGTCCAGACGTTTACTTCAGCTGCCCACATAGGAAGGTTATAGTGTTCGCAGAGCACACAAGGCTGAAATCTTTTGAACCCCACTGTGGGCTGACGGTGAGGACTAGCTACCAACGATGATCCCCGATAATATCTTTGATGACTATGGCCCAAAGGCGTCAAGTCAACGGGACACAAGGGCTACCATGAGCTGCGCGCTGGAAAGTCCGGCACATGAGTATGTAAGGATGGCTTCACAACACCGTCATCACGCCGAAAAGCGCCGGCAGGCACTTACACAATGAAGTGTTCGTGAAACAAGACAAGGCTGAGACTTTAGGAGGTATGAGGCTCCCCGACTGCCTGGCTTTTAAAGTCCTCGCTTTTCAGCCAGCGTTTCTCTACTGCTGCCGTACTTTCATCCCTCTTACCCTGATCCGAATCTACATCCTGTTTTGTCTTCTCATGTTAGGCAACTGAAAATGCCTCCGTTTGATCGCTTCGAGCATGGACAATCCCCCACTCGCGAAGAATCCTCATGGGTCGAAGAGCATGAGACCTTTCATTCCGTTGAACTTTCAGACCGATCGACGGATTACTTTTCCCTTCCCGTATTGCCGGAGCCTTCTCCACAGCAGCCTGCAGGTTCCGAAAGGGCAATATCCCCGGAACCAGGAGTTTACCTTGGGCTCCTCGGCCATGAAGACACTGGATATGGGCAATCATCTGAGGATATAGGGAACCTGGCGAATACACTGGGTCCATTTGGGACGCTTGTCGAAGAGAACGAGGCCACTCGTCCGGGACCAGGCTGGTGGAAACGCCAGATGCTCGTCGACCGCTCACTCCGTGGCATGGCAGCGCTGACGACGGCATTTGCAGTCGGATTGACAGTGACATGCATTTGCTTGTTGCCATCATTCGTCAGGAAGATACACATCACACCCGGATCATCCTCCATAAAGATCACTAATGGCTACTGCTCCTCCATGAAGCATCAGAGTGAGGTACGTATAATGGTCCCTGATGATTGCCCGCAGGTAATAAACACTTTTCAGGCACTCAAGATACTCGTCAACATTGCTGCTACTACGGTTTTGGGGATGTCAAACACCTACCAACAGCTCGTCACTGCTCTCGATATCAGGGAATTGCCCCACGTACTTTCCAAGTGCGGCAATGCCAGGGTTGGGACCAACTCCCCGTTCGCGATCAACCGCAAGCGTAACGGCCGGCTACGCTCCGGAGGACGGCCACGTCAAATGGGGTGATCGTAAGTGAGCTTATCGGTTATTTGGCTTCGATGATTCTGACATTGCTTTAGTAGGAAATGGTCCGTTATACCGCCGCGCTGGACTTTCAGGTGGCCCGGTAGGAGAGATTGTGCCGGATGAGGTGTATGCGGGGTGCCCTTCATCGGTGGGAACTGACGGCGCGTGACTGGTTTTCCTTTTTTTTTTTTTCCCCTTTGCATTTTCTTATCACCGGGCTGGATTTACGTCTCGTTCACCATGATACGGCGGGTGAAGAAAAAAAAGTTGGGCCCTTATGTCTGTAACCGAAACCAATGTCAGAAAGTAAATGCAAGTCTTAAGCACGAACAAACAACTCCACTATCCGCGTAGGAAGAGTGTAGCATTTTCGGTGGGGGAGAAGGCTCAAATCTTCTGTCACCTGCAGTGGTGAGTGGTAAGCTGGCCAGTTACCCGATTGAGCTTAGCCGGTTTTTCATGGCACATTGGGCGCGCGCTCCATTACATTATCCGACCGCCGCCTTCCTTCCGTCTTTCCTTCCGCACCTTCACAACCGCTTCTATTTTCTTGCCACTCCAACAAGGCCTCAAGATGCCGGACGAGCACGACCAGTCCATGGTCCGAGACGTACGGCTCACTCCCTCAGCATCGCCTTTGCTCATTCCAATCACCACTGCGCAGGCTCCAAAAACACCTCACCCTACCTCACCTGTCCCTGCCAACGGGTCTGCAAACAACGACATGGTTCCGAGGCCCTCGACCGATGGCTGCGGAAGAAGCTTATTGGACCTACCGCTTGATCTTTGCCTGTGCGTCTTTGACTACCTCCCGGCCCAGGATCGGGCGGACTTGGCCTCACTTGCACGCACTTGCAAGACGATCCGCTGGCCAGCCACGAAAGCCCTCTACAAGTACATTTCACTGGACTTTCGCGTAGCCGACCTAGGCGGCAAGAAGCTTGTGAGCCTCTTGCAGCTAATTCATGTCCTCCTGCGCAGCGACAAGCCATTCTTGACAATGGTGGAGCAAATAACTATTACGCTCGATGTCCGGGCTCATTTCAGCGACGTGTTGCACGGCAGTCGCTCAGTATACTCCTGGATGTACGAAAAGCAACTCTCTGATATCGATCATTTCGTTGCTCTCATCAACATGCAAGTCGACCAGCAGATGGAAGAGTCTGAGCGCAGCAGGGGTCTGGGCTCGATGGAAGTGTCGCGGCTAATTTTCAAAGGCTCTCCAAATCTACGCTACATCGAAGTTTACGGATGTGGAGAACCATGGAACCTCCAGCTCCACAACTGCAAGAAGTTGGAGACAGTCAAGGCTTACAGCTGTGTTGCACTTACCCTACAAGGGACTGCAGATTTGGCTCTCATTCCTAATTTGAAAAGACTACAGCTTCCTTTGCTACCAGCCCTTCGTCTAGCTGCTCTAGCTGGGCGGCCTTTTACCTTCTCACATATCCCTCAAGCTCAGTTTCCCTCACTGGTTGATCTAAAATTGATCAGTTGTCCGAGTACAGCCAAAAACATGGCGGATATCATCACGATGGCACCAAGACTGCGATTGTTAGAGATAGGATGGGGCGGATACTTTCACGAAATGGAGGACATCCCCCCTTCTCTCCCAATCTCATCCATGCTCACCGGCGCACACAGCACACCAACGAGACCAGCCCCCCAGCTTGACGAGACACTTGAAAAGTTCCGCATATACTCAATCTGGTTGACTCGTCCTTGCCGCAGAAACGAGCTGGATCAAAGTCAGACGGAGAGTGAGATCGTCAAGAAGTGGGATGAGAATTTCTTCGGTTCCTTCAAATTTCTGCGGAGCCTAAAGATCTTCGAGATTTCCATGCTAGCACCCATCGGCAACATCATCCACCTGTTGCCGGATTCCCTTGAGGAGCTCCATCTAACGGACGAGAATTACTTATTCTATAGACCCACCGAAGATTGCGAGGACATTTCAGACATTTCAGCAGCCCTGGCTCAGTTGCGTCCGGCTGGTCTGCACAGTATGAAAGCAATTTTCCTCAAATTCCGCCACCCCATGGCGAGCCCCCGTCAACAAATATTGGACGTGGTTCAGAGCACCTGCACGGATCTTGGTATCAAACTCAACGTGGTAAAGAAATACAACCCAGAAGTTGAGTGGATGTAGGTGGAAGGAAGACGAACAACGAAGGAGATTTGACCAGATCAGAGTTTTCCAAGGCAGGATTCAGGCGCACAACCGGAGTTGGATCTTTCGTCATTACTGATATACGGCCTGCTTACTTCCTTTGCTCACAAGAGCGCGGTTTGGAGATCTGCGTTTGTATGGCGGAATAATGGGCTTGATAATCAGGAAGGAAAGGCGCATGGATTTCTACAAAGTTCTGAGCGGAGCTGCGTACACCTGAGGGATCGACGTGGCTCTCAAGGCGCCGATACTGGTGGAGTCAGCCTATCGGCATAAAATTCTATACGGTTTTCAGAAGTAGACTACAACGGGCAGAAAGGAATAAGATTGGTGCTGGTATGCAACAGAGAGAAACACGTTCCCAGTGCAAGCGCACCATTAATACGTGAATGAAAGACTTGATCTTGTGTTCGAATAGTATACATTCGCGGTCGAGGAAGCTGGGGAAACCGCCCACTCCTTTGTGTCATCCGCGTTGCTCAAGCTCGTGATAATGTATCAAGCACACGTCTTCTCGATCCGGTCAGAAGATAATTCAGTCGTGAAATTATGGCATAAAAGCTCACATCGGGCTTGCCAGAAGATTCTCCTTGGCTCACTCACTGAGTTCGAACCGCAGCCTTGCAAGGTTAGACAAATCAACATACGTACTGTTGTCCCCAGCTTACTTTCTGGATTACAAGAGCCTGCGTACTGGCTGCCTGCTCATAATAACGGGAAGAAAGCAACAGGACCGGGATGAAGCTTGATTGATTATGGAGCGGGGCACTTCGGATCACACAACATGATCTGCATCATCGTCGCAAAGTGTTGGAGCCCTGCATTACTGCTTCAAGGAAAGTGGGTTTCTTCCTCAACGAGGATCGTTCGCGGCTCGAGCGTGCTTCGGATTCCACCAAAGGAAAGTCAGCCTTGGTCAGCTTGAAAGACAGTGGTACCGGCTTAAACATCCGCTCCTCCCATGCGGAGTATGCTGGCGGTTGGATATGGGTGACAGTAGTACGTCAGGCCTTACCTTGGGTCACTTAAAAGGTGAAAATTGCTGCCTTCAAGGCTACGCTGCCTCGCGAAGAGCCGATTGATCCCGCTTCCCGCTCAAGCTCGATCACATGTCACCGGACTGCAGCCCATGGCGCACGACTGCTGACAGGGAAGGGCCTCTGATGTCACCGCCCCCTGTCGTGGCAGGAACAGCTGCCCTTTCGCACAGCCTCCCTACCTCTTGCCTTATAAAAAATGTCTATATTGTAAATTTCAAGCTTGATTCTCCACAAGTCCTTCCGGCAACTTCTCTCAAGAAACTCAGCACGCCACTGTCTTCTTCGGCATCTGCAAGTTTTGGTCGACTGGGCCAGGAAGACGGCATCTCGTAGCTTGTCGCGAATTTCAACCAGGTCACAAGTTAACATCTTCCGCGGAATAAGGTCGAGAGAGCTACGTTCTTTTGTCATCCGCCGTGCCGTGATCCAAATTGAGATCTTGGTCTCTCACTGTACGAGATCTGCGCGCTTAGTATGACAAAGTGTCGAAGCGTCGAGGGTTTCGTGTGGGCATTCCTAATGACGCTTTCATCCCACATTCCTGTATCTCTAAACACCTCAGCTGACTACACCGGCGTGCCCTGGTTGTTGCACGTTCAGGAGAACCAACCTTGTGAGCCGAGCATATGCCAGTCCGGGATCCGTATAGTGCGCTATCACCATGTCTTGGCACTGAGACCCCAGTTCAACACTGAATTCGCCAATCGCAACATGCGGAGAGACAGTGATACGTACATGAAGTCAAGGCGAGATAGGCAAGATCTACAACCCGATTCATGATCAGGCACTCCACTTTATGGTTATCCGAAGCACGAGTCCGAAACCGTGATTATCCATACACCACTTACTACCCCGCAGCTTCCGCAACCGTCTAGGGAATGGGGGTGCCATAACTATCCCTTCATTCACATGCGACGCTTCCAACGTGGGATCCACAACATATAGATCGAAACCCCACGCCTGACCCTCAATCCCCACCACAAAACCATGGCTCACCCAAAATACATCTTCGGCGCCCACGCCATCGGCCCCATGCCCAAGGAGGACATCCAAGCCTTCGCGTCCATCCTCAAGAAGCACGGCATCAAGCACATGGACACGGCGTACATCTACACGGACAGCGAGAAGCGGCTCGGCGCCGACGCGGTCGACGTCTAGGTACTACCTACCTGCACGGGCCGGACGCGACGACGCCGATCGAGGAGACGGTCGACGCGATCCAGGCGCTGCACCGGGAAGGGAAGTTCGCGCGGTTCGGCCTGTCCAACTTCCTGCCCGACGAGGTGCGGCGCGTGCACGCCGCGTGCGTGGCGGCCGGGGGCGGCGGCGGCGGCGGCGGCGTCGTGCCGACGGTGTAAGTACCAGGGCAACTACAACGGCTTCGCGCGCGCGACCGAGACGAGCGTGCTGCCCGTGCTGCGCGAGCTGGGGATGGCGTTTTACGCGTACTCGCCGCTGGCGGGCGGGTTCTTCGCCAAGGATCCGGACGAGTTGGCGGCGAAGGGCGCGGCCGGGGGGCGGTTCGATGGGGAGTCGCTGAACGGGCGCATGTACAACGCGCTGTACAACAAGCCGGCGATTGTGGACGCGCTGCGGCGGTGAAGGGAGATCGCGGCGGAGGCGGGCGTGTCGAGCGTGATGATGGCGTATCGGTGGGCGGTGTTCCACTCGGCGCTGGACGGGGCGAAGGGCGATGCGGTGATTGTCGGGGCGAGCAAGCCGGCGCAGTTGGAGCAGACGCTGGAGGGGTTGGCGGCGGGGCCGTTGGAGGCGGAGACGGTGGAGAAGATTGAGGGGTTGTGGAAGGTTATCGAGAAGGATGCGCCGCTGGATAATTGGAACTCGTTCCTGAAGGAGAAGATAAAGGAGATGGGTGCGGTGCCGGTGCGTGGTTGACGCGGCGGAGAATGAACGCGGTAGCTTGGATTCAGACGCATCGCTTTGAACTATTGGTCGTCTCGAGGCGTATGTGAAGACAGGTTGGTCCCCCACTCGGTGCTTTGAGGGGATTGCGAGTTCCAGGCGGGTGCGGCCTCACTTGGCTCGTCTTAGCTAGCTGGCTATCTAAATGAGAATCGAGTAGATACGGCTTCTTTAACGTTTCCGGCTACTCGTGTGTAGTCCTGACGTTTAGCTAACACGGTCATCCGGTATCAGAAGCCATCTTCTCAGCCGTCAGTGGAGGGATGATTTTTTCCTCCTTTGGGGTGGATACATTACGTCCGACCATTCCGCTTTGATGAAATTTCACATTTAGTGTAAACCTGGTCACATGTTGCAGTGAGTAGCTCAGCGATATAAAAGTACGCCTAACTCCAACATAGCTTTTGCGATGAATCAGCCACAAGAATCCTACGTTGGAAGAAAGCTACTGAAAGAAGCGAGTCACTTTCCTTTGCTGTCTGCTCTCTGGAGCCTCCAAAATACGACCACGATGGCTCACCATAATAGACTATCAAAAGGATGACCTTCATCCAGTGAGGGCATGTGGATCACAGCAGTATTATGCATGAATTATGAGGAACCCCGTCTTCCTCTAGAGACCCTCACCATACTTTTCCTTCAATACTGGCAGCCATGTAAATACCACGACGCTTCAACACTGGCCAACGTCCGTCCGTGCCGGTCTCCAAAAGAAGCCGCAACAACGCCGCAAAGTGAAATGAGGCTGATTATGCGGAGACGCAAGCCAGTAGTGCTTGGGTAACCCTGCACTACTACTTCGGATGAGCCGTGTCCGAACATTGCAGTGTCAGAATTGCGAGGGAGAGGCGTCGTTTTAAACCGCCACCACCCCAGACTTCTCGCCGTGAACCGTGGCCGCAGTGACGTGCCGCAGAGCACCTGCCTCCACCCACCGCGCATGACACAGAAACGCAGCAGCTCACGAGCGTCATTCCTGTAGCTTTTCTCACCACGTGAGAGCAAGCAAGCAAGCTGCGGTCTCTCGGAAACGGTCAACTATAAAGCAACCGCATCCGTCCCCCAAACTCGCAACCTATAACGATTTCACTTGTCCCTTCTCTCCTTTCTCCCTTCCGCTCAAGCACGTGAAGACGACGTGCAAGCAGAAGAGACCCATCATCGGTGCCAATGCTGACCGATGATCGACGGTACATGATGATGATGATGATGTCCTCCATTGAACCTACCTTGATGCACAGCATCACTGTTTACGTATGTTGAGTTACCTCTTCAAGCTGATCTCCAATCATCACAAAACTGGGCACGCCGCACCAAAAGTACTCCATCTTTATTCCCACGTAAAAGCAACAAACAGCGAGACCGAGTGTGGTGAGACGGTATGGGGTCCGAAGAGCCCTTTGGAGCGTGACGAAGAAAAGAAGGGAGGGGAAACGAAGGCAGATGGCGCTTTTTAAAACCCAGAATCCAGAGCTTGGCCGCCGGTCCCAAACATGACCGCGTCCGCGTGACGAACAAAAGCTCAATGAGGCACGCGTCATGGAGACGTCTCGCAACTACGTATGCCACCACTATCAAATTGACCGTGTGCATCCTCAGTGCTAGAAAAAGGAAAAGTAAAAAAAAAGACACCCATCACTTCGACGTATCTCCTCGGTCGGCGCGGTCCACTTTCACTAGCACCACAGCACATCTTCTTACGTGGGTAGTTGAAGCGGATATCCTGACTTGTATACGAGTTTAAACCCTATATGAATATGTCTAGATGGGATTTCGCGACCTACTACGTAGTTGGCAACCCGCTATGGCATAATGTTTCTAGGATCTTCTTAGTTATCTATCTCTGCACTAATCAAAAAGCGTTATTGGAAATGGCTGTGGACGTGGTGGTGGATCGCGTTGACTGAGGAGATATATAAAAGTGTGCGAGGAAAGCGTCTATGGCATACCTCCCACCTACCGCCTCGCCGCCACCACATCCGACCAACCCTCGTCGCACGCAAACGCACAAATGCGGGTTTCCCCACTCCCGACACGCTCTCAAAAACATCGCAATACATATGTGAATGCATATATATGTAAGTTCCATTATTATATACACGCCCCACCCCCGCCCTATCCATTAGTCCACTTGATGACGAGGAGATGCCCCATACCCTGCTCCGCAGGCCCCCAGCCAGTTGATGGCCGGTAGTAATAGCAGCGCCAGCCATTATCCCGTCCCTTGCCAGCTCACTCCCATTCACCCACCCCATCCATCCATCCATCCATGCATCCAGAAAAAAACCTACGAGGAAAAAGCGCAAGACAAGATCGAGCAAGGAAAGGAAATTTGGAAGAGGAGAGGATATTTACGCAAAGGAAGAAGGAGGAGAACGAGGACGAGGAGAAGAAGAGACGAGGCAAGGCAAGGCAAGCAAAAGCAAGTCAACGTAAGCAAATCAAAAAACAGGAAAAGTAAAAACAAGAAAAAAGCGCAAGTACCGATGCGACGCTACCAACGCAAAATAACAGTAGTAAACGGAAAAACAAACAACGGGAAACACGTACGGGGTAGTAGTGGTAGTGGTGGTAACGGTGGTATATGCAACTATCTACTTTTTTGTTTGCCCAACCAAGCCAAAACTGGTGAGAAAGGAGATCTCGAGAGGGATATGGGAAACGACCTTCAAAAAAAAAAAAAAAGAACCCCCCTCATGCGTCGAGAGAGGAAGGGCATCATCCCCATGCTCACTCACATCGAAAGCTTTCCCCGGCGTTTACGAAAGCTTCTTCATCTTCTCCCGCACGAGCAAAAAGGACGTGCGGTACGCATGACGATCGATGTGCCCGCATCCACGACCGACAACAACTGACTCGACTCCCCATCCACGAGTCAGCAAAGGTGCAGGAGACGGGATGCAAAAGAGAAAGGGAAAAAATGGAGACGGAGAGAGAAAGGGAAGGCCACAACTGCCTCCCACCACTACGAGAGAAAAAAAGGAACAAAAAAGGAAAGAACCACGCATAAGGACGGCGGGAAGCAGACGACGACGCATTAACATAAGGAGAAAAGAGGACAAGGAAAAAAAAAACCGCATTGGTTAGTTCAGTTCAGCTCAGCTCTCAGCCCGGTAGTGGGGCTCATCCAAAAAAGGAAAAGAAAAACCCATACGTACGTAGAGCCCACATGGAACACAGAGCCTCGAGTCTTTCCGCTCTGCGCATTGCTCTTTTTAACGAGGTATATATAAAAAGAACACGGAACGGTAACCCTAACGAGGAGGAGGAGGAGGGAGAAGTTTTTTCATAAGAACAAAAAAAAATTTAAACAGCGAGAAGAAGAGGAAGAAGAAGATGAAAAATTTAAGACGTGCAAAGTTCGAAGAGAAAAAGAGACGAACGAAGCAAAACGACGACAAGAAAGCCAGGCAGGCGGGCGGCGTCGAAAACAGAGAAGAAGTAAAGAACTATAAAACAAAAAAACAAAAACGGTGGTATCCCATCCCATCCCCTCACACACACACTACTCCCACTCCCATCCGGAGCGGTCAGTACACAAAAAACCTTTGCCGGTGTTAACCCCGACCCCTTTCTAAAGCAAGAGCGCAATTCCCTTCCGTTCCGGTCCGCTCCCATCTTCCTTCCCCCTTCCATATCTCCCCATGCCCGATGCCCCTCCCCCCTTCCCTCGAACAACTCAACTCGCACAATAAACGCTAAAACGAGGCTCTCAAAAAAAAAAAATCAATACGGCGCAACACCCACCCCCAACAACCCGCCCGCACCCCCCCTACCCGTACCACCCCCGAGCATATCATCGCCATCGTCGTCACCGTCCCCGTCCACGCCGATCCCCGCCAACAACCCCCCGACGTCCATCCGCGCCCTGTTCGCGCCCGTCGTCGCCACGCTCCGGCTGCGCGACCGGCCGCGCCCGCTCTTCGTGCTCTGGCCCGCGCGGCTCTTGATGCTGCGGCCGCCGGTGCGCATGGCCGTGCTGCCGTTGGCGGACGTGCCCGCGCCGGCGGCGAGGCTGTTGTTGCGGGAGCCTTGGGTGGCCGTGCGAGGTCTTTGAACACCCCCTTCGGCGCCGGCGGAGGCGTCCGCTGCGGAGGCGGGCGGAGGTGTGGTCGTCATGGCGGGGGTGCCTTCGCCGGCGAAGGCGGCGGGGATCTGCGGGACGGGTGGGGCGTAGGGGTCGGCGGCGGCGTCGTCGAGGCCCATGGTGGAGGAGGGGATGGTGGAGAGGGGCGGCCGCGTTTGGTTGCCGTTGCCGTCTTCGGTGCCGTGGCTGTAGCTGGAGCCCGGGGCGGGGTTGAAGCTGTACTCGCTGGTGCTGAAGTCGGCCGAGACCATGCTGTCGCTGTCCCCGCCCTCGTCGTCGTCCTCGTCGGCGCTGCGGCCGCGGCGCGTCAGCGGCAGCGGGTTCTCGCCCTTCTCCGACAGCACCCGCTTGAGGTCGTCGAGGCGGATGGCCGAACGCGCCGAGGAGCTCGAGTTGGGCCCGCCGCGGTTGCCGTCGTTCAGGCCGGACAGGGCGGACCGGTGGTAGTGGTTCATCATCGAGGGGGACGGCATGGGGCTGACGTGGCCGGTGGGGATGTTGACGCCCAGGTAGCCGTTCGATGCTCTCGGGTCGCCTCCGGCGGTGGCCACCGAAGAGTGGGTGTGAGCGCGCTTGGTCCGGTGCGAGATGCTGAGGCTTCCCGACTGCGAGCTGGCGTCCTGGTTTGATGCCATGGCCGCGAGCACCTCCTCCTTGTTCCAGGACTCCAACATCTGGTCCCTGACCTTCTGCGGTAGTACGTTCGACTTCGGCAGCTGAGAGTCCCTGGGGTCATCCATGAACCCGCCACCGGAAATGTTTGGAATGCTGAGAGAGACCGAGAACGACCGGTTGGGGCTACCGGGGGCGCTGTTGGGCGGGGAGTAAACGTTGTCCGTGTATCCCTCCGCGATGTGGTCCACGAGGTCCGGGCGGTTGTCGAACGGCTTGAGCGCCTGGTGCTCGACAATGTCGGCCGACAAGCCCTTCAGACCTGCGACAGACTCAATGTCCTTGAACTCAGCGGGCGGCACAGAGACACCCTCCAGCCACATGCCCGCCTCCTTTCGCCGGTTGATCTCATTCCCAATCACCATTCCAGAGTGACTGGCAGCGAAGTTGAAGCTGGTGGAAAGCGCCCAGAAGTAGCCGTGGACCAGACTACCAATGCGAACCTTCGCGGCTGCGCTCTCAATCGTCGGGATGTCCTCCTGAAGACGGAAAACCATCGGCAGACCGGTGCAGAGAGCGTTGACGCCAAGCTTGGCCACCAGGCGAGTCAAGAGAAGGTGCAGAAGCAGGATCTCCTGGTCGGCCTCCGGCCCGCTTCCGAGCGCGAACTGGTGCGCATTATCGTACACGGCGAGGTGAAGCAGTTGAAGGAAGCTCGTCCGGAACCTCCTGGGGCTCTTGTCCCTGGGCGATCCCGGGCTGGTCGCGTTGCTGACGGCTCTCCGCACCAGACTGTCGCCCTCCTTCCTCTCCTTCTTCTCCACCTTGCCGGAATAGGCTTCGGGCACGGCGCGGAGATCCGTCTTCTTGAGCTCCAACTCCAGCCAGACGAGCAGGGCGTCCGCGTACGCTCTCCTCACCTTCGGGCCCGGGTCGCGGAGCAGCCACTGCGTACCTTCCCACGCATCAACGCCGGCGCGGCTCCGGCCGACGTGACCCTTTCCGCTGGCCACATCCCTGCTCTGCGCGTTTGCAATGTGCAGAATATCCTTGATCGCCTCCAGAGCAATCACTCTCGCTGTTTCAAACGAGAAGAAGTTGTCCGCGCCCGGATTCTCGTGCAGGTTTGCTGAGCTGGCCACCGACTCGACGGTACCGCTGGGATCCTCAATGGCCGCCGCCGTGTTGGAAACGATGGAGTTGTTGGGAGCACCGGTCGGCCTCAGCCGCGAGAGAACGGCGGTAAGCATATCGGGAATCTGGTCGGTGTAGTAGATGTGCGTCGCCAGGTTCGACACGCACTTCTTCAGTTGTTGCACGAGCTTTTGCCGCGCTTCGGTCGGGGTTGTCGCCCGTTCGCTGACATCGGCGGCGCCTTCCTGAGGGGCTGCAATGCTGTCCTTGCTTGCCTTTGCGTCCGCTCCGTTCATGAGGGAAGCAGGGCCGCCCACTTGCAGGAGCTCGAGGATGCGACCCATCAAGCCAACCAGTACATCCATCACGCTCAGGCCCATGAAGTTGATGCGCAGATCGCCAAGAAGCCAAGAGACGAGCGTAGCCAGGATGTACTGCCGCTCAAAATCACCCTCGACAGCCTTACTCCGGACGAGCGAACTGGAGGCAGAAACAAGGATGACGTAGCGGTCCTGGACGGGAGCCCAACTGCACATCATACCGCACAGCTCCGCCGGCCACGAACCGTCGACGATGCCGTTAGGGAAATGCTCGTTCGACTTGACTTTCGACGTGATGAACTTCAGGACCGCGAGCGTGGCCAGCCGTAACTGGTCTCTGCTGACAATCGTGAAGATGTTCCGCAACGCCTGAAGCGCGATACCTCCAGCCTCCTCTTCGGCAATCTTGTCCGCATCTTCCGTGGTCCCCGACGCGGCAAGTGGGTCTCCTCCCTCAATCTCCCCAGGTACGGTCGACGTACTTTTCCTCCTGGCGTATGCGGCCTCTTTATCATGGTGCTCCTTTTCCTTGTCCCGAATTTCCAGTCGGGTCAGGTAAGCGCCGTTTTCCGCGTACAAGTTGACGAGGATGACGGGGATTATGACGTCTAATTGCTTGCCGGCACTCAAGCATTCTGAGCTAGCTACCGCCTTGATCGCGCGCAGACCAGCCTTCCGGAATCGAATGGCAACGGGCCAGCTCAGGGGCACGCCAGCCTGTGCGGGTTGCTGGTTCTCCTTGTTTGCGAACTGCGCGTACAGTTGCACAATCTCCTCGTACTGGGTAAGGTATTCGTTGTCCGCAGCGAGTGCCGCCGGATCCTGGTGCTCGCAGAAGGCCTCAAACATGGGCACGGATGCCTCGATCATGGTAACGTCATTGGAGCGGAGGACGGTGCGTAGGACGTTGAGGACGCTGTTCGCGTAGAGCGGGATGTCTTTCGGGCATTTTTCGATCAGCGCCTGCAGGATCTGTAGGGTGACGAGGACGCTCCTGCGCAAGAAAGACAGTCAGCAACAATTCGCTCAAGAAAGCGGCGAAGCAATCTCTCCAGGTGTGCGCGCGCGCGAAACCCATGCGTCAGGGAAAACCGAGGAGCACCTACGCAATTCTGCTCCTCCAAACATCACCCGCGGTCCTCTTGTCCAGAAAGTCGCCAACCTTGACCAGCTTCGTCCTCCGCGAGCTCGCGTAGAAGAGCAGGTAGCTCAGCTCGGAGCTGTTGGGCTTGACCTCCTCCTCGCGATAGCCCTTCTGCAAGCGCGGGTAGCACTTCAGAATCAGCACCTGGTGCTTGGGGCGACACGATTGCCGCAGTGAATTCATGGTGGTGGTGATGGTGGTTGTTGTTGTGGCGGCGATTCTTCAGCCCCAAAAAGAAAGCCCTGATGACGTGTTTTGCTCCTTCCCAACCTCAAAGTTTTTTTTTTTTTGATCCTCGGTGAAAGAAAGCTTGGAAGTTCGACCGACGCGCGGCGAAAACGGGGGTTGGGCGACGCAGCTGTGTCTGGTGATGCGCGCGCGCAGGCTGATGAAAGTTGCGGGGTGGTTGCCTGGAATCCGCAGCTCTCCCAGCGGGTGTTGGCGCGAGTCGCGGGCTTGGATTCGGGGGTGGGCGTTGGGAGAGAAGGGAGAGTGTTGTCGTTCGGATGGAGGGGCGCGCAACGGGCCGCTTGGAGACAAGTTCAGGCGCCGGCGGGCGGAGATTTGGGAGCTATGGGAGACGGAGCTGGGCCGTCAGGGGAGAATTACGGGCCTTGGGGTTGCGGCTGGCACGAGCGTCCTCTTTCTCGGAAACTCTCCTTTCAATTCCTCGCTGACGGCATTAGGACTTGGCCAGGTGTTTCGCGGCTGGGATGGGCGAAGAAGGTGAGATCTGCCTAGCTGATCGCGAATACGGCTTCGGGCGTTGCGGCGGCGCCGCTGAAAACGTGTCGTCGAAGGAAGCGGGCTGAGTAGTGGAGGGCTTGCGAGTCGTTGGGCTGATTGGTTAGGCTCAGCTCGGATGCGGACCTCCAGCCATTGCAGCTCCGGCCGACTCTGAGCGGCAGCGTGCGGATTCCTGGCGGGCGCGGGCTGCGGAGAGGACGGCCAAGCGGATGCGCACGAGGCCCTGCGGTCGTTCGCTTGCGCCCTCTCTGCAGGCACGAGGACGCGTTGGTGAGAGGTGAATTGTGATGTGCTGCACCCCGGGCCTGCATGGGTTCGGGGATGCGGCTGCCGACCTGGCCTGGCCCTTCCCCTCCGCAATGGGCTTCTAGCGAGCACTACTCACACACCCTGCACGACATCGGCATGTACACAGTAAGCACGTTTGCACATCGCTCCAGGGTCCAGCTGGCTGCGCGCGTCGCAACTAGCCAACCCGCGTGTAACCAGCACGTCGCGTCTCACTCGTCCGACGCATTCCAAAAGTCCACAAATCGTTCTTCGCACGTTACCTAAACCAATCAATGATATCGCAACCCAGACATGTCGTCAACCGTCGACGCCGTTTGCAACTCGATCCTCCCGTAAGCACGCAGGCCATGGTCTGCAAAGCAACAAAGATCCAGGACCAGCACGAATTGGCAGACTGCGAATTGAACGCGAATCAAATACCCGACCCGAACGGAGTGCAGCAGAACAGGAAGCCGAGGAATGACAAAAAAACACACGTGGGAATGAACTGCATGTCACGCATCATGCTACAAGAATCGAAACCGAACCAAATCAGATGAGCACCTGCACACCCAAACACCCTCTAGCCAGACCCGCAGGCCAAAACATACACACATTTGTCGTAGCCGAATTCGCTTGTCGCCGCGTTGGATCCAGAACAGTTAGCCACGGCGGATGAAGCCAGTGCTTTGGTTGAGTCCGCGGTGGAAGCTTCCAATCCCTTGGAATCCCCTGTTGCCCGTTAGACCATTCTCACCTCTGCCCCGAAAGGCTGCAACTTACTTCATGAGGTCGATACCCTCTTCATCCTTCTCGTCGCCCTCCAGCTGCGTGGGCAGCTGCTTCTTCACCGCCACCTCCTCGGCTGTGTTGAAGCGGCGACTGCTCGGGCGAGTTGGCGTTGCGGGAGACAGCTCCTGCGAGTCTCCCTCTCCAGAGTTGGATCCATCCCGGCTCCGACTTGCCGTGTCGCCCATCACGACAGGCGGCGAGCTAGGTTGAACCGGACCTGCCTCTACCTCCTCTTCCTCCATCTCCTCCTCCTCTTCTTCCTCGTCATCATCGCCCTCGTCCTTTTCGTGTTCCTCGTCGTTTCCGAACCTGAAGGCCTCACCGTTCCCGAACTTGAACGGCCTGGACTCCTTACTTGGGCTGAAATCGACGTACGGGCGGGCTGGCGTGGATCCCAAGTCGGCAAATTTCCAGAACGGCGCAGGAGAGCTTAGGTAGCAATACTGGCTAGGCATCTTGGCTGTGCTAGGAGGGGCGAGATGTGGCTTGTTCTTGGCAACAAGAGGCGTGACGAGACCATTGAAGGTCTCCGGGAGGTCCAGGCCAGCGGTCTTGTAGCCGTTCGTCGGCGGCGGCGAGTAAGACAGGTCGAGCGAAGAGCGGGGGCGCGGCGTGGGACCTGGTTCCGTCTTGCTGTCGATGACCGCTCCTGAACTACGCACATGGCTCTCCTGCTCCAACGCGCGACCAAAGTTTGTGATCGGCATGGACGCGAAAACGGCCTTACGGTCGTTGATGGGGGTGAAGATCTGATCGCTGTTGAGCTGGGACTTGCGCTGTGGTTGCGGGCCACGATCGGGTGTGTATGATTCATTTGCCGTCGGATAGCTGGTCAACGGCGGGGTAACGGAGCGAGGCGACTCCTTGACACGGAACTTGGATGGCTGGGACGGAGTTTGAACTTCGGGAATGACGGTGACGGCTCCATGCAAACGTTCGCTGGCCTGAGCGATCGCCGGCGAGTTGGGTCCGGAAGATCCCATGCGGGTTTTGCGGCTGTGAATGCCCTTCTTCAGAAAGTTCTCGCGCTCTTCCGGAACCAACCGCCATTTCATTCCCTTACCCGGCTCGTCCGTGCGGCGCGCGACCTTTTCAAAATGCTTGCTTAGTGAGAGGTTGTGACGGATCGAATTCTGCCATCCACCGCCGCTGTGGCGGTAGAACGCGTAGTGTTTCTTGATGTATTCATAAATGTTGGCCAGAGTCAGCTGCTCTTCGGGAGACGACATGATGGCTTGTCCGATCAACTGGGCGTAGCTGTGCGGAGGCTTCAAGTCCTTTGCGCTGTCGGCGCTGTAGTCAATGTGCTCCGTGCTCTCAAGCATAACCCCACGGGAGTAGGCTCCAGAGGGAGATGTCTTGATTTTAGGAGACTGCTTAGTGCGCGAAGGAATGGGAGTATTGGGCGCCAAAGGACCCGACGAAGACGGGTGGGCCTGGTAAGAGTGACTCTGGTTGTATTGGCCGTGCTGGCGAGAATTCGAACCGTTGTACGGAGCGCTAGTTGGTGCCAGACCTCCTTGAGATCCAGCAGTCTTTCCATGCCCGTTGTTCATCTGGTGGAACGAGCTCTCATCCTGACCATCCTCGCCCTCACCAGACTCACCCTGCCTGGCACGTGCGATAATCGACGGATGAACATCGATCGACTCGCCAGGACACACGAAAATCATCTCAGTGCCACAAACTCCGATCACGGAACCGGAGTGCAGCTTGACCTTCTCGCCGCGCGTAAGAGTTCGGTCATCCAGCTTGAGACCGTTACGGCCGTTGACGAGAACGAACCATGAGTTCGCGTCGGGCTCGTAATCAATCCAGGCGTGGATGCGCGACACTTGCTTGTCGGGGCCGAGATCGATGTGGACCTTTTCGGAAGCAGTGGGTGTTTGCTGACCATAGAAGCTGCCGGACTGGTCGGTTTGCTGGGTAGGCGTGCCGCCATTTTCGTTCGCCTGGCGTGCAGAGTAGCCGTGTTCACCTCTGCCGATGACAACGTGGGTCGACTTTGCGAAGAAGACCCAATGGTGGCCCTCGATCTTGGCGTAAGCTTGTGTGCTGCCCTTTTCGGCGATGGCCGGATCACGCTTCTGCAGTTCGTTCGAGAGCTCGACCTGGGCGTTCGTGACGTAGTTGGCGACGCGAAGCAGCGGGACGACCTGGGTCAAGAGCTCCTCCGGTGTGGGCTTTTCCTTGTTGTCATCCTCGTCATCGCTTCCTATTGTCCGGTCGCTCTGGGCGGAGGGCGGGCGGGTCGGGATTCGTGGTTCAGCAGCGTCGGTGTTGTTCAGCTGGCCAGCTGTTACTGCATGGGGTTGCGAGAGCGGTTGGCGTCGGACGGGCGAGCTTACTCTTCTCTTCTTGCGAGTAGGCGTCTCGATGGCAGCAGGCGTATCCGACGGCTCCTGGACGACTTCACGCTTCGCGCCGCGACCGCCGCGGCCGCCTCGGGGAGGCATGGTGTCTGGAGGCTGGTCGCAGTTAGTCATTGTTACCGTCGCAGGTGGTGACGGGTTGCAGGGAACAGGCGGGAGCGCAACGTGGGCGCAGGTGGTGAGCTCGGTGCTGCAGCAGTGCTGCAGGCCCGGCCGTCTGCTTGCTGGGAGGCTCCGGGCTGCAGGAGCGGGCGGGCCAAGGCAGCGACTTACGGTGAGACTGGGCGGCAACGGCAGGTGTCAATGGGACGGGCAGTGGGTGCTGCAGCTCGCGGGTTGGGCGAGGGTTGGTGTTCGGGGCTGGGAGTGGCTGGCTGGGCGAGGTTGATGTCGTTTACGAAGCTGTGAGGCTCGGACCGGCAGCGGAGTCGCGTTATTTGGGTTTTCCCGTGCTCACCTACGCGAAGCAGCCAAGGGTGGCGAGCCAAGGGCGCAGGACGGGAGCGATGGCAAAAGGTTTGCATGCCTCGCGGGCAGGCAGGAGGAGGAAAAAATATCGTCAGCTCGGGCTTTGGCTCGTCTGTTTGTACCCCTTTGCTGGGCCGGTGGCCTCTGCTCGCTGGTTGCTGTGCTGACGCACAGGCGGAGCAGCCTCAGATGCAGACGCAGCGTCAGCCTTTGCAAACTCCACCTAGCCCCCGGCAAAGCCTCGCCAGTCACACAGGCCGCGAGCCAAGGGACGCTCGGGAGCTCTGGATTGTTGCCCAACAGACGCGTCCGCCTTGCAGCACGCGTCGCGCTTCTCCTTGCTCGGGCTCACGGGACTTTTGGCCCCACAGACCACTCAGCGCCCGCCAATTCCATTCTTTGCCTCAGACCCTATATTATAACCGTATAGGTGTTCTGTATACGACACTGCCGGGCCCGCCCTCGCCCAACGGATGATTTATCCATCCCCGCCGCTCGTCGCTCTCGAATTTTCGTCATCGTCGTCTGGCTTCTGGACCCTGTCTGTGCGTACTCCGGGGTCCAAAGCTTCAGGTTTCTTGGAATCGGCCCGCGTCCACGCTTGAATCTCCCTCCACTTTGAGTGCGACCTTTTGTCACCTCCTTGGCACTTCAGGTTGGAGCTTTTGGTCAAATGATTGTTTTGCGATGAGTTTTACCCCAACTTTGTCCATGCGTTATGCGCCCCATTGACGCTTCAGGGACGCCAATCATCGGCCATGGTTCCACCGATGCTGTCATCGCCTCGACTGATGTCATGCCGCATGGCTAGACCTGGGAACCCTGAGTAAACAACAGACTCGAGGGGGCTGGGGAGCTATAACAACAACCAGCCCTTTTCCTGCAAATTTCGACTACCAATGAAAAGAAAAATGACGTCGGAATCAGCCCTTTGCCAACTCCCATAACAACTCTGGCCCGTGTTTCCAACGACAGTTTGATGCCTGCGTTTCCCCCTGACTCTCACGTTGTTGTTCGTTAGTTCGAACTATCACCCTCCTCCAGTCAAGATGACGTCCTACCGCGTCTCGGCCACTGGCGTATTCTGCCTGACCTCCATCTTCGTCTGGACCATCTGTGTATTCTGGTCGCGCCAGAAGTCCGCCTCATCCTTCATGGTCGTAGCAAAGAACGTGTGCTTCATGTTCCAGTCGAGGTTTTGTCTCCATATAGTTGTGTCGCCGGAGAGCTCCTCAGCCAGCGAGTGGGTGTCAATGCTGGCGTGTGCAAAGCCGCGAGCGGTCGCCAGTGTCGACCTGGACACCCAGTTGAAGAAAAGCTGGGCGAATTGCGCCTGCCTCCCGCAAAGCGGGAAGCAGATGGGCGCCACATGGAACTGACTCAGCCGCTTCTTTGTGCCCCATCTGACGAAGTTGCAGATGCTGCGCATGAACTGAAAGACCAAGTTGGCACGCATGCCTTGCAATGCCCGCAAAACGGGCAATTTGCAAGTGAATCCGCAATAAGTCAGTGGTGGTACCAGCGGCTTATCCAAGTCTTCGTTCCGTATCCCAAAAATCCGGTTCAGAAGAGCAGTGCAGAACTTCTTAAGCGCGGTAGCTTGTGCGCCGTCGCGGAGGACCTCCGGATTTTCGCGGTAGTTCCAGGCGAATTGTCTGACCGCCGGGTCCACGCTATCGTCCGTGCTGGATCGTACCC
Source organism: Diplodia mutila (assembly GCA_022560015.1). Taxonomy (NCBI): domain Eukaryota; kingdom Fungi; phylum Ascomycota; class Dothideomycetes; order Botryosphaeriales; family Botryosphaeriaceae; genus Diplodia; species Diplodia mutila. The sequence continues at coordinate 306,336 of JAFISB010000020.1, forward strand.
ACGTATCAAACCTAACGGCCGTTTGGCTCCAACATTTATTATCCTTTAGGTATTCCAGAGTATACAATGCCGCTTCGCGAAAAGTCCTCGCACTCACACCTGCTCCATCATCCGCTGTTATGAAAGTGGCCATGTAGATGCAAGGTCTTGTGGAAGACGTTTGCATGTACTCTTCGAGGACTGATCTGACTTCTCGGTCGTATATATGGTCTATAGCAATGGTTTGGTTAATAATGGACCCGAGAACTGGGACAGTCATGCTTGCGAGAGAGGGTGTGATCTCCTGGATCCATTCGAAGGGGTCGACAGGCGATCCTGCGAAGTGTGGGTGCGTCCGTCGAAGAGACTCAAAGACCGCGAGCTGGAGAAAAGCGAGGGATTTCCGGTAGAGCGTGGTTCCGAGTACTTTAACGTCGTCTTTAAGTTCGAGCTCTGCTGCGGCATCGGCGTAACTTGAGTGAGGGGCTAGCTGGTCCCGGGCTAAATTTGTTGGAGGGTCATCCGAGTCGTCCCGGACTTTCGAATCGTTTATGCCTATTCCATCGTCGTAAACCCAACCGACGTACTCATCCAGCTCCCAGAGAGTGTCGGAAACTTGCTCGGGCTTAGGAGCCAAGTCTTCCAGCACTTGGAAAATGTTCAACATGGGACGCAGAATTTCCAGCTCCCGTTCGTTCAGATCGCGATGAACAAACTTGAATTGCATGAGCTCGCGGTAAAAGGGGACGATCAAGGGTTTAATTATATCGAAAGTCTGCCGATACACGCTTTTCTCCGGACTGGTGCTTGACGGACTCTGGGAGCTCTGAAGTTCCTGTCCCTCATGGCTCTTGGATTCCTCATGGCTCTTGGATTCCTCGGGGCTCTTGGATTCCTCGGGGCTCTTGGGTTCCTCGGGGCTCTTGGGTTGCTCGGAGCTCTTAAGTTTATAGCGTCTCTTGCGTTTCTTGGGTCTCTTAAGTTCCTCAGTACTCTTAGGTTCCTCGAATTTCTTAGGTTCCTCGGCTTTCTTAGGTTCCTCGGGTCTCTTAGGTTCCTCGGGGCTTTTGGATTGCTCGGGGCTTTTGGATTGCTCGGGTCTCTTGGGTTCCTCGGAGCTCTGGGGTCCCTCGGGTCTCTTAGGTTCCTCGGGGCTCTTGGATTGCTCGGGTCTCTTGGGTTCCTCGGGTTTGGAGGGTATCTTGAAGCTCTTGAGTTTCTCGGGTTTCGGGGGTATCTTGGGTTTCTTGGGTATCGCGGGGCTCTCGAGTTTCTCGGGTTTCTTGGGTATCTCGGGTCTCTTGGGTTCCTCGGGGCTCTTGAGTTTCTTGGGTCTTAAGGGTATCTCGGGTATCCCGGGGCTCTTGAGTTTCTTGGGTCCCTCGGATTCCTCAGGTATCTGGGGTTCCCCGGAGTCTTTCCGCAACGGGAGTGTTTTGGAGGTAGCCATGGGTCCGGGGTAGAAGTGAATGCGCGAGAGAAAGGTGTAGCGAAGCTAACGTATAGCTCAAGGCGGTGATAACGGTATACTGAAGCTGATGTATACCCTGAGATGGTGGAAACGTATGCTGAAGTTGGCGTATAGTGTATAGCGTGATACGGAAGAGATGAAGATGCGGGGGCGAGAGGCTGCAGGAAAGAGAAGATTGAGAGAGTCGTGCCTACCTCATGCCAGCCCAAGTTTCTTGGAGAAGCAGCTGTGCAAAGCGCATCGCTGGTAGCTTCGCCTTCCACATTCGCTCAGCATACCTTCTTGCTGTTCACCAGGCAAGCGCGTCCAAGGAACCGGGCGACATGTGTGAGTTACGGTGCAGCACCCCGAGGGCGTTGCAAGACGGTGAGGTCTGCGAACAGCAGCCATCATGGGCTACGCAGGATTGCCACAGTACTCGGTACTCGGTACTCGGAGCGGGCAGCTGAGAGGGCTGGACAGTGAGATGTCGGGGCAAGTGGAGGGTTAAGTAGCGAAGGAAGGCAGCTTCACCGCCATTCGCTTGGGAGCTGATTGGAGAGATGGGCTTCGGCAAACGAGTCAAGAGGGGACGCAGGGCCGACGGGGGGTCGCAGCGCTTGCCGGCGCTAGCGAGACGGCGGTGTTGTCAGGCTTGGGTGCTTGGGCAAAAGCAGAGAGGGAAAGCGAGCATGACTCGGGCGATGACGCGTGTGGGGACCCAATTCATCCCCACCGTCTCGCCGATCTTCAACGCACCTTAATTCCACTTCTCCGCATCCTCCCATCCGCGCTGAAAATCCCCAATCGCCCGCCGGCGGAATGTCCTTGCCGCGCTCCTGACCCCAGTTGCACCTCCACGGCTGCCGCTGCACCGCCGTCCGTCCGGAGTGGCAGCGCCCTCTCGCCCCGTGCCTCACCGCCGCCTACCATGCCCCAATCCGACGCCTACAGTCTCCCAGGCCAGCGGCGACCCTCGCGCGCATCCACTGACCGCAGATCGCGCAAGCCGTGGCAGAAGCGCGGCCCCTTGACCTCGTGGAAAATGCGTCCAGCCGGCGGCGGCAGCGACGACCGCCTGAGCCGCCACACGACGCGCGCCTCGGCCCGCAGCACCGCCTCGACCCACAGGCATGACAGGTGGTGGCAGATCCGCTGGTTCAGAGGCATCGTCCATGATATCCGCAGGCGAGCCCCGTATTACGTTTCCGATTGGACCGACGCCTGGGACTACCGGGTCGTCCCCGCTACCATCTACATGTATTTTGCAAAGTAAGGCTATTCGTACAGTACATCAATCTCAAGCGAGCTTCGATGTATGCAGTTTTGACCCATGTCGCGCCTCGGCCGCGTGTTTCCGGGACTGGGCGAGACAATTGCAGTGAGCTTCTCTAACACGTGAGCAGTATTCTCCCCGCTCTAGCCTTTTCGCTAGATATGTTTGCAAAGACCGATTCGAGTTTTGGCGTTAATGAAGTCCTGCTGGCTTCCGTGCTTGCATCCGTCGTCTTCTCCATATTCTCAGCCCAGCCCTTGGTCATTGTCGGCGTCACCGGTGAGCTTGACCCGAGGTGGGATAGAGGAGCATTCGCTAACGGTAGCAGGTCCCATTACTGTTTTTAATTATACCGTATGTCAGTCGTACCTACCTTTCGAGACTAGCGCTGACAATTCAGGTGTACGACATCATCGTCCCTCATGGCATCAATTATTTCTCCTTCATGTGTTGGATTGGCCTGTAGGTCTCCGAGAAGACTGAAATGTTCAGGCCTTGCTGACTTCATATCAGATGGTCACTTGTCATGCATTGGATTCTTGCCATCACGAACGCTTGCAATTGGTTAAAATATGTCACCCGCTTTTCCTGCGACATCTTCGGCTTCTACGTTGCTTTCATCTACTTGCAAAAGGGAATCCAAGTCCTGACGCGTCAATGGGAAGCCGGCGAGACGTCGGCCTACCTCTCCATCATGATCGCTCTTCTCGTCCTTATGGTGGCGTACATTGGAGGTGTTGTCGGCAACAGCACCCTCTTTCATAGATATGTTCGGAAGTTCATAGAGGACTACTCCACGCCTCTCACCGTCATCTTCTTCACCGGCTTCACGCACATTGGGAAAATGGAAGGCGTCGAGCTCCTCAAGCTTCCCACCAGCAAAGCCTTCTACCCCACCACCGACCGAGGATGGTTCATCCACTTCTGGGACATCAAAGTGGGCGAAGTCTTCCTCGCCATCCCCTTCGCCATCCTCCTGACAATCCTCTTCTACTTCGACCACAACGGTAAGCCCTCACCCCCCGCATCTCCACCCCCCCATGCCCCACTCACAAAAACACCGCAGTATCCTCCCTCATCGCCCAAGGCACCGAATTCCCCCTCCGCAAACCCGCCGGCTTCCACTGGGACATCTTCCTCCTCGGCCTCACGACGGGCGTGTCCGGCCTCCTCGGCATCCCCTTCCCGAACGGCCTCATCCCGCAAGCCCCCTTCCACACCAACGCGCTCTGCGTCACCCGCACCGTCACCGACGACGACGACGAGTCCGAGTCGAACAAAGGCCATCGCAGCACGCGCCGCGTCGTCGACCACGTCGTCGAGCAGCGCGTCTCCAACCTCGCGCAGGGGCTGCTCACGCTGGGCACGATGACGGGCCCACTGCTGGTCGTCCTGCACCTGATCCCGCAGGCCGTCCTCGCGGGCCTCTTCTTCGTCATGGGCGTGCAGGCGCTCGAAGGGAACGGCATCACGGCGAAGCTCGCGCACCTCGCGCGCGACGCCTCGCTCGCGCCGGGCGGGGATCCCTTGCGGCGCGTCCGCCGCCGCGGCGCCGTGTGGGCGTTCGTCGCGCTCGAGCTGGTCGGCTTCGGCGCCACGTTCGCCATCACGCAGACGATCGCGGCGGTGGGGTTCCCGGTGTTTATCTTGTTGTTGATACCCGTCAGGACGTGGTTGCTACCGCGGTGGTTTTCGCCGAGGGAGCTGGCCGTGCTGGATGCGCCGACGGCGAGCCCGTTTACGATGGAGAGCGTGGGCGGGATCCACGCGGAGGACTCGGAGAGCGGTGGTAGCGGCGCGGAGGACGGGGAGGAGGAGGGGGGAGCGACGACGGGGGCGGGGAGCGCGAGCCAGATCGAGGAGAGCGACGAGGCGGAGAGGGGGGAGGCGGCAGGGTATCTGAAGGCCGGGGAGGACCAGTTGCAGCCGCAGCAGCAACCGCAGCAGCAGGGCGGAGGTGGCGGCGGCGGGAGCGTGAGGAGGGCGAGCTTTCGGCACGATGAGGATGGGAAGCAGGGGATTGAGCTGGCGGATGTGAATAGAGGTCGGTGACCACGGAAGATGTGAGCTCCTGCGTGCGCCCCCGGCGCCGCCGATCTAATAGATTTCGCCTGGCCAATCTATCATCGAAACATTACATCCTCAACCTCCTTCATGGCACGTATCCACTCTCGAAAGCATCGCGCCCCCGCGTGGGCAGTTGAATCCGATATCCGGACGCATACGGGAGTTTTAAATGCGGATAACCACGTCCAGCCATCGGATTCAACTACCCACACAACCGTACTGCAATATTGTAGAATTTCACACCACCATCTCGCCGGACAACATTTCCCCCACGCTGCCATCCATCTCGCACTTCTGCCCCTCCTCCTCCACGGCAAAAACCCCACCCTCGTTTCCGGATGGATTTGTCCTGCGTTCGAGGCTGACATCACGGCGGATGACAAAAGAAGGCGGCCCTCCTTATTCTACGGAAGATATTATATCTAATATACGTAGGTAGCTGAATCTAACGTCCGGAGGCATTTGTTTATATTTAAACTTCGCATCTACATCCAGACGTTAGATTCAACTACCTATCTATAGATGATATAATATCTCTAGCGATATAAGGTCGAGAGGGGCAAATTCTTTTGTCACCCGCAGTGACATCTACGTTCGGGCAGTAGATTCAACTACCTGCGCAAGTATAGTGCAAAATCTCTCTGAGATAGATGCGGGTGTGTACAGTTCTTTCCGCGGCCCGCTGCGGTGCGGTCCTCTTATCGAGCGATGAGAAAGAAAGAGAAAAAAGATTTCGGTATTAAGATGCAATTGATTCGAAGTACCCACGTTCCCATTACCTTACTTATCCCTTAAAACCACCGAACTTGCAACAATTTCAAGGACCTAGAGCCGAATTGTCTTCTTTCAACAAACAACCCCCAGACACCTCTCGCTATTTGCAACCTGTACATACAACATACAATACCCCCCACTTCAATCCCGCCCCTCTCCCCTCCCAACCGCAATCAGCATACGCACGCACTCACACCCCCATCCCATCCCATCCCATCCCGCCTACCCACAAAACCCCGAAGACCGAGCCAGCGGCAGCGGCAGTGGAGGAAGACCCGGCAGCCGCACCGCCGGCGGCGGACCGGAGCACTGTCTTGCAACGCGCCGAATCCGCCGCGGTGATGGCGGTGGCGTCGACGCCGTCGTCGTCTCCTTCTTCCGGTGTTGTTGCTTCTGCTTCTGCTGGAATGAGCGGCTCTCCTCCTCCTCCTTCGTCGACGACGTGTGGTTCATTTGCTGTCGGTGCTGGCGCTGGCGCTGGCTTCCCGGGGGGTTCGGCGATGACTGCTGCAGTCGTCCCGGGTGATTGGAACGGTCGAAGTTGTCGGCGTCGGCGTCGGCGTCGGCGTCGGTGGTGGTGCTGGCTGCGTCGCTTCCTTCGTGCTCATGTCCCTCCTCTTCTTCTTCATCTTCTCCCTCCTCTTCGCGCATGAGGGCGTACATCAGCGCTTCGGCTTCGGCTTCGTCGTCGACGTCGTCAGCAGCTCCCGAGCCCAACAGCCCCGGCGGCGGCGGCAACGACGACGGCAAGGATGACGATGGCACAGACGCCGGGAACAGCAACGCCATGACTTCTCGCTCCAGCCTCTCCAGCTCGCTGTAGCCGCCGCCGCCGCCGCCGCCACCGTCCCCTCCTTCTTCTTCTCCTCCGCCGCCACCGCGCCCCTCGCACGACCCCATCATCGACGTCTCTCCTTCCTCCTTCACCACCACCGCCACCACCTTCTGCTTCTTCATCCTCTTCGACGGGGGGTTTCCCACAATCGTCGTCATCCGCGTGCCGGCATCCGCACCACCACCGCCACCGCCGCCGCCGCCGTGCCTCGACGAAGACTCCGCAGCACGTCCCCGTGTATCCCGCAACGATGGCGAGAAAGCGGGATCCGAAGAAAAAGGCGAAGAGTAAGACGAAGAAGAAGAAGAAGAAGTGGCGGTGGAGCTCCGCACGCCTTCCGCCTCTCCTCCCGCCGCCGCCGCCGCCGCCGCCCGCCGCGCGTCACGGGGCGGGAAGAGCAAGCGGCGGGGGGTCGTCGCCGTGTTCGCCGTCGTCGCGGAAAGGGTGGAGGCGGTCTGCTGCTTCCGCTGGTGGTCCCACGCCGTCACTGCTTCTTCTCCTTCGCCTTCTTCGTCATGACCACCGCCGACGACGACGACGGAGGGGGAGGGGGAGGAGGAGCTCGAAGGCGTCGGCGGTGTCGTGGCAGTCATTGCCGTCCTCGTCGTCGATGTCGTTGTCGTTGTCGTGAACGCCGTGCTGCTGCTGTTGCCGCCGCCGCCGCTCCTCCTCGTCGAGCTGTCGCTCATCGTCGTCGTCATCATCCGGCTCCTAGCTGAGCTGGCGCTGGCGCTGGCGCCGGCACCGACGCTACTCGTGTGGTAGGCGGTATGCAACGTTGGCGGACTCGACGGCGGACTCGACGGCGGCGACAGTGCGGGCGGGCTCGACGGCGGTGGTGATAGCGAGGAAGAAGACGCCGCCGTCACCGCCGCGTGGCGCCCGCGTACGTGCCCGTGGCGGCGGGGGATGCGCAGCGGTTCGGGGACCATTGACGCCGAGCTGGGTGAGGAGGTCGGGAGGGGAGGGGAGAGCGCGCATGCGGATGTGCATGTGTGGCCGGCGTTGCCGTCTTTGACTCGGTTGCTGTTGATGCCGTCGAGGAGCATGGTGGAGAGGGAGGGGTCTCCTTCTGGGAGCTTGGGGGATGGTGGTTGGGAGGTGATGGTCATGGTGTCGGCGTCGGCGTCGGCGTCGGTGTCGGTGACTGAGGTTGCGGTGGTGGGGAGGTGGGTGAGGAAGAAACGGCTGGGTGTGCGCTGGATGGAGGGCACGGGCGAGAGTGAGGCTGAGAGCAAAGGTGGTGTGGTTATGGAGGAAGCGGTTGTTGTGGAAGTGAGGTTGGGCGAGGTAGCGTTGACGGCCGTTTTGTCAGTTGTCGCGCTGTTAGGCGTGGTGATGGCGTCGTTGTTCTTGTACCCGTCGGTTGCGGAGGAAGGAAGAGATCGTGGATCTTTCGCAGTCGGCGTGTCGCAAGTGTGCGGGGATTTTGCTGTCGTCGAGCTGGAAGAGGACGCGGAGGATGTTGTTTTGGTTGTGCTGCTCACCACGGCCTCCGCCAAGTTTGAGCGCGGACCGTAGAACCGACGCTTCTTGTCCTTTCTGTTCTCAAATGGGGCGGGCTTGCGGTTGTAGAGAGTGAAAGTCTTGACTACGCTGGGCGTCGTCTTCGGGATTGGTATGTTGTAAAGAGGTGTGTCGGGCGCGCGGGAAATGAGAGCAGTGTCATTGGCCTTCTCGACCTGCGTGGAGAATAAATCGACTGGTCGGGATTGTGGCAGGGTCATGTTCAGATGGCGCGACCGGAACCGGTCGTTGTGGATGCGATGGAGTGGACGGTCTGGAGATGCGCGATGGCGCGGGAGATCAATGCGGCGCTGGTCGGAGAGCATTGAGGTTACCTTGGGAGCGCGGGTGAGGACCGTCGGGCGCAGTGCGCAGCTTTACAGCATTGGCCGCTACTTTTGTAGTGATTGCTGTGGGGAAGCTCGGCTTTGTTGTGGGATGGCGAAAAGTTTGTCACACAAGTGGCTCTTCAGCTGGCGGATGAAGTAACAACTGGGAACACAGCACTGCGCACGCCGTCTGAACCAGCAAACAGAGCATCGTACAGCAAATAATAAGCCGCATCTTATCATACTCTATCCGCTCGCCTCCGCCCATGCTATCATACCGCCTGCGCGGGTATTCGAATCCTATGTCTAGATGCAAATGCGCAATCTAAACCTCATGTCTACGTCCGGATGCTCGCTTCAACTGCACATGTAGGACGGCTTATCCCCTCTCCAAGAACGACGCACCCTTCCCCCTCACCGCGACCCAGCCGCCTCCAACGCCCCCATCTGCCGCACCAGATCCACCACCGTATTCTCAAACGGCCTGTACTCAACACCCAACTCCCTCGCCGTCGTCTCGCCATCCAATCCATAGCTCGGCCCGGGCAACGTCTCATCCGCCGCCGGCTCCGTCCCCGGCGACCGCGCCCTGGCGGGGAAGTGCTCGCGCACGATGCGCGCCGCCAGGCCGAACGAGAAAGGCTGCGGGCTGACGGGGGTATAGCGCTTGCCGCCGGCGGCATCGCGCAATAGGGCCTCGACATGGGCGCGGGCCAGGTCCCGCACATCGATCCAGAGCGGAACGCGCACTTCGGGCAGCGGTTTGGTGTTGTCGAGGACGGACCAGAGTTGGGAGTTGGACTCGTTGAGGGCGGCGGGACTGCTGACGGGATGGACGACGGGGCCGAAGACCATGGGCGGGCAGAGGGTGACGAGGTCGAAGTGCGGGCGTTGCCGTTCGATGTATTGCCAGGCTTCGAGCTCGGCGAACTTCTTGGAGCCGCGGTAGGCGATGACGGCGGTGGTGTCGGGCGATATGGATTCGTCGTAGGTTATTGGGTTCCAATGGGTGCTGTTGTAGGTGAAGTCGGGTCCTGCGGCGCGGGCGATGTCGACGACGGCGGCGAAGGATGAGGTGAGGACGATGCGCTGGACTTTGGGGTTCTTGGCGGCGGCGGACAGGATGGCGCGGACGCCGTTGATGGCGGGTAAGACGAGCTGTTGTTCGTTGTTGTTGAAGGTGTAGTTGCATGGCTGGAGAAATGTAAGTACTTTCTCTTTCCTGTCCAGCAGAGAGTTCATTCCTTACACTGGCAATATGTATTATGCCGTCAACATCCTTCACGGCGTCGGTGAGATCCGTCTTTCCTTCGAAATCGGCGACCTCGACGAAGTCCAGGCGGTCTTTCCATTGCGGACGGGCGGCGAGCATTTCGTCGGCTTTGGCTTTGGAGCGGGTGGAGCCACGGACTTTGAAGCCCTGGCGTAGGAGAGTGTCGACGACATGACTGCCGATGAAACCGGTGGATCCGGTGACCAGGACGTAGCTGGTGGGTGTGAGCTGCGCAGTGTGAAAATTCAGAAAGTTCCTGACCTTAGGGATGGCATTGTAGGAGATGTGAGATGGTGGAATGGATGTTGTTTAGCAGAGAAGAGTGGTGAGGCAGAAGGCAGTGCCCCTCCCCCGCAGCACGCGAGTCAGGCAGTCTCGGTCACAGCTCGCCCGAAGCCGACCATGCCGTCATACCTTCCGTGTAGGTAGGTAGGCAGGTGCGAGGCTTGAACGCGGACAAGTTTATCCAGAGATTGGACTCGACTACCCATGTAACATAGATACCGCATCTCACTACCCATGTCAAAGGACCCCAAACGCAGATAAACTCATCTAGATATTCGATTCTACTACGGACGTAGGAGAGACTTGAACGCGCGTAGACCCGTCCAGATGTTGGATTCAATACTGAAAACCAAAGATAAGTGTGGTACGGAGCCAAGTCCTGCACGACCCGAAGCTCACGCGCCATGGCTGCTACAAGGGCTGACAAGCGCAACAGACAGGGATGTTCGCTTCAGTCAGTCTTCTCGCCCAGACGGGCTGGTGCAAATGCAGGGCGGCAAGTTGCACCCATCCACCCACCCACCCACGCGGCCGGTGAGCGACGGACGACACAGAGTCGATTCCGCTCCCCGAGACATGATGGCACAACAGCTGAGTACGGCGATGATGCGAGAATCAGCCACCGGGGCGTTGCGCTATTAACCCTCTCGCTGACACCTCCGCTAGATTTGCTCGGCACGTCCTAGCACCATCGCACACGAAACGAGGAGGCGGAGCGAGCCTTGCCCCAACGGGATGATGCTGCAGCCGGCAGGGGGATGCCGAAATGCGGGGACTCCATGGTGCCTCCGTAGATCGCATCTCCGGCAAATCAGCGCCCGCGGAACACTTGCGTACCTAGCTGCTGACCTTCTCTCTCTGCTGGCCTGGTCCGACGAAGGAGGTAGGTGTAAAAAGAAGCTCATCGCACCACCGCACCGCTGTGAGACAAGAAAAATCACCCAACCTCTTTCCCTCTCTTTCCCTTTTGTTTCTCTCTTTCTAACCATCGGCATCATCATGGCTCCTCGTCCAAACTCGACCGACTTGAGACTCGGCTTCTTCGAGAAGCTGCGTCTGCTGCCCATCTTCGCCGCCGTCCGTACGTTTCCCACGCTTCCCACTTTCCGCACTCATGCCTGAGTAGTGATGCTAACCACATGGAAATCAGTGGGCAAGACCTTCTGGACGGCGCTGACGGCCAAGTTCACGTCGAAACACAAACGACCCACCTCATTCGCGCGGATGCTGGGGTACACGGCCGTGCGGACGCTCACCGCGAATAACACGTCAAAGACGGAGCAGTATGGCTTCTCTCAACCATGATCCCACGAGCAAAAAAAAAGAACAAAAAAAAAACACACACACACACACACAAGCCCTTGAACATGAATCGTGCGTGACTGCAACTTACCTTTCCTTCTTCTCGCTGCCAGGTACCTCGCGCCGGGAACGGACGACTCGTACCTCGCGTACTGCAAGCGCTTCAACGTCCAGCCCGTCACCGAGACCCTCAAGGACGGCACAAACGCCTACTGGGTCGGCTCCAAGGGCGCCGAGAAGGTGTGGATATACTTCCACGGTACGTCCACATTCCCACCACCACCACCTTCCTCTCTTTCTCTCCCTCTCTCCCTCCCTCCCTCCCTCCCTCCTCCCCAGTACAGCAAACTAAAACAAACAGGCGGCGGCTACTCCGTCCCCGCCGCCCCGGAGCACTTCGCCCTCCTGCACGCCCTCACAGCCGACCTGTCCCCGCGATGCCCCGGCGGCGTCGCCGCCCTCGTCCTCCACTACGACGTCGCCCCCTTCGCCGCCTACCCGCGGCAGCTCGGCCAGGCCGCGCGGCTGCTCAACCACGTCCTGCGCAACCTGCGCGTCGCACCTCGGAACATCATCGTCGGCGGCGACTCCGCGGGCGGCAACCTCGCGCTCGCGCTGCTGAGCCACGTGCTGCACCCGCACCCGGACGGGGCGGTCGTGCCGGGGGTGGAGCTGCGGGATTTTTCGGGTGAGGAGGTGGGGAGGGCGGACAGCGTCGTCGTCGCGGAGGGGTTTGTCGGCGGCGGCGGCAGCGGGGGCAGCAACAGCGGCAACAGCAACAGCGAAACGGCGGAAGGAGGCGGCGGCGGCGGCGGCGGACCACCAGCACCCCATGCCGAGCGGCTCCTCGCCGCCGTGCTGATCTCGCCGTGGGTCTCGTTCGACACGACCACCTCCTCGTTCACTTCCAACCGCACGCGGGATATCATCGGCGCCGCCGCCATCTCCCGCTGGTCGACCCTGTTCCTCGGCGGGCGCGCGACGGACCCGTACAACGAGCCCGTCGACGTGCCGGCGGGGTGGTGGAAGGGGCTGTCGACGGGCGCGGTGCGGGACGTGCTGTTCCTCGGCGGCGAGTACGAGGTCCTGCTGGACGGGATCCTGAACTGCGCGGAGAGCGTGCGGAACGAGTGGAGGCCGAGCGGTGGTGGAGATGGGGGGGAGGTGGGGGAGGTGGCGTGCGTGTTGGCGGAGGGGGAGGGGCATGTCAGTTGTTGGGTGGATACGATGTGGGGGTTTGGGTGGGAGGATTTGAACATGTATACCGAGATGAGGGACTGGTTGAGGGGGAAGGTTTGAGTCGGGGGGGAAGAGGGGTGGTTGGGCTGGTTGGTTTGAGTGTTGGGGATGGATTCTCTTTCTCTGTTCTGGTTTTTGTGGTTAAGCTTGAGCGCGGTTGGCTTTTTGTTCTGTATCCGTGGATCGTGCTGGCCATGATTGTGGAGTTTTTGTCGATGTGACGAGATTTCGGAGGCTTCGGAGGTTTGTATTCTGGAAAGTTGCAAGGAAAGTTGCAGGAGAGTGGGCATCGTGTTGCAACCACTGCGGGTGACAAAAGAATTTGCCCCTCTCGACCTTATCGCTGGAGATTTTATATCCTCTGTGGGTAGTTGAATCTAACGTCTGGACGTAGATGCGAGGCTTGAATGTGAATAAATGCCTCGCATCTACGTCCAGACGTTAGATTCAGCTACCTACGTACGTTGATATAACATCTTCCGCGGAATAAGGTCGAGAGGGCCAGGTAGTTGAAGCGTCCATCTGAATGTGGGCCTGCGCTCCGACTGCCGATCTCATCGCAATACGAAGCTAACCTACTTCATGCTGGTCTTTGGGGGTACATACCTGCCTATCTGGACCGAGTCTTGCGTTGTTTCGGTATGATAACGTACGGTGATCTCGCACAACTCTGGCCATCGATGACGCAATCTACGATGCAAGGGACCAGGCGTAGATTTGAATTTATACGACGTCCGGTCGCCTTTACAAAGGTCCGATTGCCATGACACTTTACGTTACAATGCTACTAAATGCGAATCTTTCGTAATCCACGGTCTCGATGCACTTCGGAAGCTGGGCGGGGAGGAGGGGGGAGGAGAAAAATGCGGGGAAAGGGTCATCTTGTCGCTACCCGCACCAATTACCTTTTCAGGACGAACGGCCGGATTGCGAAAAGATACCATCTCCGGAAGACTGGATATCTGGGTGCAGGCCCATGCAAACCAATGATGACGTTGGATACATTGACATTATTGGGTCAAAGTGAGGTGTCGTTCTCTTCCCCCCGCAGCTCTTGTCTGCGTGAGGGGCCGCCGCCGTCGTCCGCGTTCCCCACCCCTCATTCTCGGGTGAGAGGGGTCCATTACAAAGGGCCGCTCGCTTGCTTCCGTGGATGATGCCTCTCTTTTCTATAATTGTGATGCTTTGAAGGCTGACCTGGAGCTTCGAATATCGCCGCTCAGTATAGTGAAATCCTTGTTCTTGTCGCACCAGAGCAAGAATGGCGCAAACCATGAAAGCAGTCCACTACGAAGGACCATTCAAGGTCTCGGTCAAGGAGGTACCCCTCCCGAAAATCGAACACCCGGACGACGTGATCATCAAGGTTACCACCGCGGGTATGTGCGCGTCCATCACGGTGCCCTTTCTATCCTCCTCTTGAGACCATTAAGACTGACTGTGCCACCACAGCCATATGCGGCTCTGACCTCCACATGTACCAAGGCCGCACGGCCGCCGAAGCCGGACTGGTCTTCGGGCACGAGAACATGGGCATAGTCACTGTATGTCTGCCTACATTTCTTTCCTCTCTCTCCCCCCCTCTCTCCCTCCCTCCCCCCCTCTCCCTCCTTCTCCTAAGAATCACATCCCCACCCTAGAATGAAGAGAGAAGACGTAAAACGAAAAGAGAAAAAAAAAAGAAAAAGAAAAGCAGAGAGAACCAACCCCACTAACCACAACCACCCCCCCACCTCCCAGGAAACCGGCACGGGCGTAACTCTCCTCCAGCCCAACGACCGCGTCGTCCTCCCCTTCAACGTGGCCGACGGCCGCTGCCGCAACTGCGAAGAGGGCCTCACGGCCTTCTGCACGGGCGTCAACCCCGGTTTCGCCGGCGGGGCGTACGGCTACGTCGCCATGGGGCCCTACCAGGGCGGGCAGGCGCAGTACCTGCGGGTCCCCTACGCCGACTTCAACGCGCTCAAGCTGCCCCCGGGGACCGACCACGAGGCCGACTTCGCGCTGCTGGCGGACGTCTTCCCGACGGGGTGGCACGGGCTGTGCCTCGCGGGCTTCCGGGCGGGCGAGACGGTGGCCGTGTTCGGCGCGGGCCCGGTGGGGCTGATGGCGGCGTACAGCGCGGTGCTGCGGGGCGCGAGCGCCGTGTTCGTCGTGGACCGGGTGGCGGGGCGGCTGCGGGCGGCGGAGCGGATCGGGTGCGTGGCCGTCGACTTCGGCGACGGGGGGGACCCCGTGGAGCGGGTCATCAGGGCGAACGGCGGGGAGATGGTGGACCGCGCCGTCGACGCCGTGGGGTACCAGGCGGTGGGTGCGGACGGGAGCACGGAGAGCCCGAACGCCGTGCTCGACCAGCTCATCATGGTGACGAGGCCGACGGGCGGGTTGGGCGTGCCCGGGCTGTACGTCCCCGCGGATCCGGGCGCGCCGGACGCGCGGAGCGGGAAGGGGCAGATTTTGATCTCGTTTGGGAAGCTGTTCGAGAAGGTGAGATTTGGGGGATGGGTGTGTTGAGGCGGTGTTGAAGGAAGGTGTGCTGACACACATGTGAAGGGGTTGTCTCTCGGAACTGGGCAATGCAACGTCAAGGCCTACAACAGATACCTGCGAGATATGATCGTCTCGGGCAAGGCCAAGCCTTCGTTCGTCGTCTCCCATGAGATTACGATTGATGATGCGCCTGATGCGTACGAAAAATTCGACAAGCGGATCGATGGGTATACCAAGGTGCTGATTCATCCAAATGGACCTCTCTCGTGAGGATACTGGAGGTCGGAGTGGAACGTACGGGAGCTGGAGGGAGGAATTCATGTATTTTTCTGCGCTCATACAACGTGCAAGTCTACTCTATCATAAGCTTCGGTCCTCGTCCTGCGGGCGGCGGTCTCGTAAAATTGAAGCTTGAGTGTGATGCTTAAAATGAATGCTAAGAATTTGACAGCGGGCTTCATTCTTCGGGTAGACTCTCTGGGCTGGGACTCTTTGGGCGGGGGCTCGGTGAGCGAGGCCTGTAAGGACCGTCGGGAGCTCGGTATTCTCGATGGAGTTCTTCTTGACTGCGATGCTCTACGCAAAGGCGATCGTCATCCTGCGAGCCGCCCCTCCGTGAGCGCCATTCTCGATGGAAGTTCTCATTCTGCAGACGACTGTGTTCCCGATGGCGGTGCTCTGGATGAGGGCTGGAAACACGACGGTTCTCAATATCCGGGCTGCGACTACGCAAGCGGAGAGGTCGGCGGTGGTCCTCAACACGCGGGCTGCGACTGCGCGAGCGAAGAGCTTGGTGGCGATCTCGGCGGCGATGCTCAGCGCGCGGGCTGCGACTTCGTGAGCGGCGATCTCGGTCTTCTCGATGGCGGTGCCCTGGCTCCCGGCCCGGTGCACGGCGGTTGCGCCGCGGTGAGTCGAACGGTATGTAGGAGTCTGGATATGTAATTAGAGATATGCTTCAAGTGACGGTCAAGCGCGCGTGAGAATTACCGATTTCCGTTGGCCATCTTCCCGGCTCACGATATGCTGACACAGCGTCAGTGTGTGGGGTCAGATCTCGCCCGTGTTGCTTGGTGCTCACCTCGGCCGTCGTAATGGGACGGTCTGCGGCCATGGCGTGTTTTTTTCTTGGGTCGCGGGGGCTCCTCCGAGGAGCTCTCATCAGACGGCATGATGGCGCGATTGAGAATGTATGTCGGGATACTGAGTATTGGTGGCCAAGTTCCATGGGCGGCGCTGCAAGAAGGCAGATGCGCTGTGAGACAGGCGCGCTGCGAGGCAAGTGCGCTGCAAGAAAGGTGCGCTGCAAGGCAGCGGCGGTGCAAGGCAGCGTTCATACTTGCCAATCCAAGCCAATCCGTGTGCTCGGATTAGTGTACTGTAGTATTTACGCGAAAGTGTGGTCTATAGCAAGGGCCTGGCGAATATCACCGCAGAATTATGGCAAATTTGTAAGTCATGAACACAAAACAGATGACTTGAAAGACCTTTCAGCGCATGCTAAAAAGGACCATACCTACGACTCTCACTTCTTTCGCTTTACCATCCCCTTCTTTCTCTTTCCAGTAACATCCCTTCCCTCCCCAATCTCCAGCAAAGCTTCTCTCTTCTTCTCTCCCACAATCTTCAGCGCGTCGCGAATGACCCTGGTCTCGATGTTGACGCCCTCCTCTTCGAACTCGACCATCTTCGTGCCAACTCTGTTCTCAATGGCCAAGATGAGTTCCACATCCCTCTGCCCCACCATCGTCACACTTTCACCGGAACGTCCCGCACGCGCCGTACGACCGACCCGGTGAATGTAGTCATCAGGGTCCCGCGGGACGTCGTAGTTGATGACCATCTCGACGGCGGGGATATCAAGACCACGGGCCGCGACATCCGTGGCCACCAGGATGCGGGCAGCCTTGGCGCGGAAACGAGCGAGGTTGGATATGCGTTCAGACTGCGGAAGGCCGGAGTGCAAGCTCGCCACGCGGTGGTCGAGCAGGCGCAGCATCTGTTCGAGAAGCTGCGCAGTGGAGGTGCGGTTGACGAAAATGATGGTAGACTTGGACGTGTTGGCGGGGGTGAGAAGAAGGGTATGTAGGAAGGCCTCTCGGTGGGTGACCGGAACCTGGAGGTACTTTTGCTGCAGCGTCGTTGGGACAGCCAGATCCTCCGTGTCAACTTCACAGACAAATACTTCTTGCTTGCCGGGTGTCCGCGGCATGTCTTTCAGAGCGCGGATCTCGGGGGTGACGGTGGCCGTAAACAAGCATGTTTGCCGTTGGGCTGACGGTGGGAGGACGGAGAGGCATGTCTCGACGTCCGGAAGCATGCTGCCACGACCAGAAGCGAGAAGGCGATCGGCCTCGTCAAGGACAATGAAGCGCACTCGACGGAGGCCGTTGATGGTGTCTTCACCGGACGAGTTGATGTGGTCAGCAAGACGGCCGGGAGTGGCAATCACAACATGGGGTCTTGAAGCCAGTGCTATTGCTTGTGAGCGCATGTCGGTACCACCAGTGACCAGGACGGTCTTGAGATTTTGAGGTCCTCCGATAGCGTTGAACTGCTCATAAATCTGCAGCGCAAGTTCGCTGTAGGGTTGTTAGAAGGGTTCAATCAAAGGGCATGGGGATTGTAATGACATACCGGGTTGGAGTGAGGACTACAGCAAAGATAGCCACGGGATCTTCGCTCCATTTCTGAAGAATCGGCACCGCAAAGGCAGCTGTCTTACCAGAACCTGTTCTGCTGCCACCTATGCAATCTCGTCCCTTGATGATTTCCGGAATGCAGCCTTTTTGAATGCCAGTCGGCTTTTTGATGGCCATGGCAGACAGAGATGCAACGAGCCATGGCGAAACATTGAGAGAAGCAAAGGAAAGGTTTTCTTTGTAGTTTTGGGAAGCAAGAATGGTAGAGGGGGTGTCTTTTTGGGCAGCACCAGTATTTTTCGCCTTCACGCGGGAGAGCGAGGAAGTGGGCATGGACCTTTGTTGCGGCACATCTTCTGAGTCCGAGTCGGCGACAGGTGACAGTCTTCTCCTTTTCCTGGCTCCGTTCTCTTCGACTCTAACATGGGAGCTCTCCGAGTCGGAGGCCGAGGATGAGGCGTCTACGGACGAGGGCGACATTGTTTTGCGAGGTGGTCAACCGCTCATGGTCGGAGGCCGACGAAAGTCGTCAGAAAATCTTGGACGCTCGGACCTGGAGCTAGTTTTTCCGGTCTCGCTTAGTCACCCCACGTCCCGCGGCGCCGCGTCGCTTGCGTCCGAGCACGGCAAGAAACTCCTGTCTTGACGTGAATCGTCACCTATCAACGGCCTGCATGACCCGGCTGCGGCCGCGGGGCGCTCAGCAGCCTCCGGCACGGGATCCTGCCTTCGATTGGCCGCCAAGCCTGTGATTCCAACTCCCGCTTTGCGCATTGCTGTTGGCTGGCAGCATGATGGTCCATTTTGCGTGCATGCATCGTCGCGATCATGAGCCCCTCGCAAGCAGCAGCAACAACAGGTTCCACCATGCCCTGCGCGACACCAAATGGCACGCTGCCTCGAAGCGCCGAGCCTGCGATTGCCGCGCAAGGGTATATCAATGCATCTCGGCCTGATCAGAGGCCCTTCTCCAGGCGTCGTCGTAGGCGAGATCCCCCTGGTGATCATCAAGATGCACGCCGACCGGGATGCGGCGCGAAGCGCGGGCAGGCCAGAAACTCAGGCCCTCCAGAAGCAGACAGCAGCGCATGCGGAGGGCAGCACGCAGCAGCAGCACGCAGGCAGGCAGGCGGCGCCTTGATAAAGCGCGCAGATTGCCAAGCGCACCGACGAAACCCTCTGGTGCGCCCCGGGCAAGCCGTGACGGGCCCGGTTGCGGCAGACCCGGGCTGGCCAGCGGATCCGCATCGCATCCACAACGTCCGGGACACGTGTGGGATGGTGTTGCTTCGCCGGCCTCTTCGAGCGTGCTGCTGCGGTTTTGGCCCGCTCCAGGCGCAGGAGTGGCCGGCGTCAGCAGGCGCAGACAGGATCGTGACGTCGTCGTGCTGGGCCCGGCTAAGGCGATGGAACGGGCAGCGCCCGGCCCAGGGCTCTGACCACCCGTCGCGCGCTGCAGCCGGCGTGTAGTTTGTAGGGCACAACGGCGCCAATTATTCACCGCCAGCTGCGCAGTCATCCAGCACCAATTTTTGTATATGTCGCGGCCGTAGGGGTCGGTGAAGCAGTCGGCGGGCACATAAGAACAGCGCCTTTTGAAACGCACCAGCGGCCCCGGCCCCCAGCCCAACGGCCAAGGAGACCAGCTACGCCTCAGTCGACTCGGGCGGCTACACGACGGCTACAGCCGTAAAACCTGCCCACCGCCCGGCTGCCTTCGACCTCGACCTCGACCTCGACCTCTCTGCATCCCTTCTTTCCTCCACGTAGGGCTGCCCGCACCCAGCTACGGAGGGAGATCGCTCCACCAGACGCATACGCGCACGCAGCCGCCGACCAGCACGATCCTAGCATCCAGACATCCCAAGCAGCTGCATTGCGCCGCCGCACGCCTACGCACGCCTTCCCAAGCCCCGCGCCGCTCCCGCCGGCTGCTTGAGCTTCTCCGCGCCTCGCTCACGCCGCCTTGCTCGCGATAGCTGCTCGTCCCGACGCTCCACTGGTCCCACCGCACGCCCGCACGGCCGCCCTCGATAACCGCGAGCTCCACCACTACTTTCCCCTCCCACATCACCAACCAGGCATCTCCGCCAGCCCTCCACTCCCTCGCTCACCACGGCTCGTGGATCCCCTCCCGATATCTCGTCCAGCACGGCTCTCCTCGCACACCCAGCGACCTTAGCCTTGCTGCAGCCAAGCGCCGCCCGACCCGACAGCTGGGTCAATCTACAAAGGGACACAAAGCGCGGTCCGAGCCTCTTCCCGCAGCGTTTCCCGCCGCGTGCCTAACGCTGCTGGTGGCATCGCTGCGGGTGCTTGCAGACCCTGCACAAGGGCTTTGGCCGTGTGACTAGCTCGACCACTGCCCTCGACGCCATCTCGATTGCTCCGGAAGATAATTGAGTCAGCCCGAGTCAGCCCTCCCAGACCACCCTACATGCAGCCGAACCAAGCCTCCTCCGGCTCGCGCCCCAGTACCCCGCAACACCAGACTCAGTCCTCAGCCGACATGTCGACGCCAGCTCCTCTACTCCGCCCGCCGATCCCGGGTGCGCGGAGCCACTCCTCGCCGCGCGCTCCACGCCTTGGCCTCTCCATCCCGCCCTCTCCCAACGCAAGACCCGTCGTGAACGGCCAAACAAACGACGTCCAGCAAATGCCCGCCCTCCTCCCTCCGCAACAACCACTTAACGCCCGCCCGTCTCTCCCGAAGCTGGCCCTTGCCACCCCTAGTGGAGGCCAAGCAACACCGCAAGAGGGCGGTGGCGGCCCGAAGCGGGGTGTGAGCGGGCTCAAACTACAATTACCAGGCAACTCGACGTCGGGAAGCAGCAATGCCTCTGCCCAAAGCAGAAGCGGCAGCTTCGGCGAGCGTGGCCCGCCGTCGTTGCAGATTAACACGATAAACAACAACTCGCACGATCCGATCTCGGCGCTCTCTAACGGGCAATCGCCCACCCTTAACTCAAACTCATCCACGGAGATGGCACGGACCAATAGCGACATGTCAGGGATGGTTCTTCCCGATCTCGAGAAGCTGAAAATCGACAAGGGTGCAAACCTGGAACCTGGCGATTTGGATAATTCCGGTTGGAGAGCAGCAAGCAAGGAGGGCCTGATTGAGGAGCTGGGCTCGCTAGGCGAAGGTGCAGGCGGTGCAGTCACGAGGTGTGTCTTGAAGGGTTCCAGGACTGTTTTTGCGTTGAAGGTGAGACTCGCATTTCCCCAGGGGGCAGCCGTGGCCCCCTCGTATTGGATCGTACGTCAGGCTGACTGCTTTAGATCATCACTTCAAATCCCGACCCTAGCATAAAACGTCAGATTGTGCGTGAACTGCAGTTCAACGCCTCCTTACAACATCCCAGTATTTGCCGTTACTACGGAGCTTTCCAGCCTCCGTCTAATACCTCGATAATCAACATTGCCATGGAATTCTGCGAGGGTGGTTCCCTAGACTCGGTCTATCGAGAAGTCCTCGGCCGCGGCGGCCGCATTGGAGAGAAGGTGCTGGGTGTGATTGCGCGTGGTGTGCTTGAAGGCTTGACATACCTTCACAGCAAGCGCATCATCCATCGCGATATCAAACCTTCCAACATCCTTCTGTCACGTTCCCCAATGAACCCCGACGGCTCAAGGCAGGCTGCCAGAGGCTCTCGCTTGAATGCCTGGGAAGGCATTGTGAAGCTTTGCGATTTCGGCGTCAGCGGAGAGTTCGGTACCAAGGGCATGGCCGACACATTTATTGGAACCTCGTACTACATGGCACCGGAGCGCATCCAGGGTCTCTCATACACCATCACATCCGACGTGTGGAGCCTGGGTGTCACATTGCTGGAAGTCGCGCAAGGCCGGTTCCCCTTCCCGGCCGACGCGGATGGCGAGAGCGGTGCGATAGCACCGCGTGCCGGCCTCATCGACCTTCTCACGTACATTGTGCGGCAGCCGATCCCGAAACTCAAGGACGAACCCAAGAACAACATCTTCTGGGGCGACGGATTCAAGTATTTCATTGAGTGCTGGTGAGTTCATCTTCCGCCCAGACACTGTACATTTTGCTAACTGAGCCCGACAGTCTGGAGAAGGAACCGAACCGCCGGGCGACACCATGGCGCATGCTGGAGCATCCGTGGATGGTCGAGATGAGGAGCAAGAAGGTCAACATGGAGTCCTTCCTCGCGAAAGTATGGGAATGGAAAGACTAGGAGATGCTTTTTAAAGAGCGAGGAAGTGTCAAAAAATCTTTTTTTTTTCCACGACAGGCACTTCGGCATAACACAAAAAGTTTCGATTCGAAGCTCGTGGCGCTGTGCGTTGAGCTTTAAAACAGGCAAGGGGGGATGATGATGATGGAAAGAGGAAAGGGAGAAGAATTCAAAGCACAAAAACCTTTCCAACACACATCCAAGGCACCTTAACCTTTACTTTCTTCTCCTTCTTCGGGAAAGAGATTGGACTAGCCCTCATACGTGATCTTTTCATCGTTAGGACTGGTTCTCTCTCTTCCAAGGTTATGGTGTCTACCAAACCTGCCTGTTTTATTTGATTCGTTAAAAGATCAACGGCGGCCGCCAGTACACACACAAAGGCATTGGAGAGGGCGTTCTGCTGTCGTTATTTTTATTGCTTCTATTCGATTACTCGCTTATTCTTTCCGGTTCGTCTTGGATCCTTCCCTGTATCCTTTTTAGGTGGGGTTTCGCGGTGATATATTCAGATTCAGCTGTGGATGTCCCCTTTCTCCTGCGTAATGGACACGATTACGGGGCGCTCTGCGTCCCGCAACGTGCAGGGCTTGCAGATGCGCGGCAAAGCTTTTTGTGCGTTTTGGGAAGACGCTGTCAATTGGAGTAATGACTTTTGCTTTTCGACTTTCATGTCCTGTCCGCTGCTTTATGCTGTACGTGGGTGACTGTACCGGTGACCGTAAGTGAAGGCTTACTATCGTTTACAGCCTGTCTGCGGTTGTGCTCGATTGGGGACGGCCGGCATAGTAGGATGCGACCCGCGAAGGTTGCTGCACGCTTATGTCCGGACGGAGACGGGAGTCTTAAACCCGAACAAACACATGCAGACATCAGGTTCGGTTACGCACGTAAATAAAAGGGTGCGAAATCTCTCCTAGATGGATATAGGAAGGCTCGAATCTTTAGCAATCCGCTTTGCCAGCAGCGGAGACGGGCAACCATCGTAGACACGTAAACGTGTTTTTTTTTTCTTCACGGAAAAACCAATGCAGACGAAGTCTCATTTCACATCATTCGATTTCCATCTAAAACCCTACTAGCAAATGGTATCTCTCTAATACTGCCACGTGGGGGGTTCCGACTTCATCGCGACTGGACTGGCCAATCACCATCTATCGCGCTCCCATGCCGGAGACTCGTTTAGATGGCCTTGGCGGCCTTGAGCAGGCTGGGGAGCTCCGACTTCTTGGACTGCAGGTCGCTGTTGCCGCCGATGTGCTTCTTGTCGATGAAGATGTTGGGGACGCTGCGTTGGCCGGTGATCTCCTCGAGAGCGTCCTGGATGGCAGCACCGTCATCTATTTATCAGATATTTTTTCGTCAGCGATCCCATGTTCTTTCTGTCTGATGTAGTGTTCTCGCGGTGCCGGTTGTTCTCGGAATCCGCTTGCCGAGGTAGAGGGGAATGTGGCATGGGGCGGAATGGAGGGGTGGGAGCAGCGGGGCTGGCTGGTCTACCTACCGACTTGGTCCAGCTCGATGGCGAAGTACTTGGCGCCCTGCTCGGAGAGCAGCGTCTTGGTGGCACGGCAGTAGGGGCAGTACGACTTGCTGAAGACGGCTGTTTGGAAATGGAAGAAAGACGTCAGCTTTTGCGTGGCTGCAAGAGGGAAGGCGTTGCAGAAGACGCACCGACAGCGTTGTCGTCAATGATGCCCTGGGCCTTGGTCTTCGCGGCAGACATGCTGGCGGGACTGGTTGCGCGGGTGAAGAAGGATCGTAGGAACTGAATGGTGGGCAGTTGTTGGGGCGCTTGAGCTTATTCCAAGCTCGAGCTAAGTGGGAGGGGTGCGGTGGTTATATACAGGTGGGGAACTGTAATAGCGCGAGGCCTGGACCGGATGGCGACAAGAAGCTCTTGGGGCGGGGCAGGGCTTGGAGGGGTTGTGTGTCAGCGAGCGATTGCTAAGCCAGAAAGCTCGTGCTGTACTGCGAGAAGCCAAGCAATTACCGATTGCCGGGGGCGCAGGGCACAGGCGCTGCATGACGCAACCCCCGATCGGCCTTGGCGGTCACTGCACCAAAGCTGCCACCCACGCGACTCACCAAACAACTCCAACTGCCCGAACCGGCCACCTACCTGGCGATCTCGACTCTTGCCATCACCCGAAGCATCTGCCTATCTGCGCACCGTCCCACCATCCCGCCGCCCAGCGACGCATCCGGCAGTGCGAGAGACATGCGCGCGCGACGCCATCCCTAAATCAACACGTTTTGCGACTCTCCTGGGGGCCCTTTTTCCGACCCTCGACAACCGCTTTATCATCCCATCTCACCCTCGGAGCCAACGCCGCGCGACAGACATCAGCATCGCCGCCGCACACGCGCCATGGGTGGAGACTACGGAAGCATCGCCGCCGCCGCGTCCGCGCTGGTCAAGCGGTCGTCGGCCGGCTCCAACGCCTTCTTCTCCATCTCCGTCGCCGTCAACTGCCTGCTCGTCCTGCTGCTGCTGCGCTACTTCCTCCCGCTGCGCAAGACCCCCGCCTACCTGCTCGTCCCCGTCTTCCTGGCTCTGGCCCTGCCCGCCAGCATCATCCTGCTCGTGCCCATCGACCTCGGCAGCGTGAGGGGCGTCAATGGCGAGGACGAGGGCGGGAGGGGCGTCTGGCTGCCCGACAGGGCGCTGCTGGTCTGCTGGAGGATCGGATACTGGCTGACCTTCGTCCTTACTTGGTATGGCTCCCACGCAGCCTTTGCGGCGTGGAAATGAGAAGGCTAATTTTCGTTTTGGCGCAGGGCAATTCTTCCGCTTCTCGGCGAATATAGCGACGCAGGTTACCTGGCTCCGAAATCGCGCTTCCTTTACTCCCTTCGCTCCAACGGGCAGTATTGGATGATTATCATTGGTTGCAGCATTGTCGGCGCTATATATTTCATAATGTCCAATGGCTTCCACTTCACGTCCTTGAAGGGTTTGGTCATGGCTTTGGCCTATGCGTGGGGCCTCATCCTCGCCATTTACCTCATGGGTCATGGGCTTGTGGCTCTGCCTAGGAACCTTTGGAGGAGCGCGAGCATAGTGGAGCGGTTAAAGAGAATTCAGGCTCACGCGCCCAAGATCCATGAGAAGCTTGAGGATGCTATCGAAAAGTTGGAGGAGTACGAGGCGCAAGTCATGCAGCTGAGGAACAAAAGAAGTTCAGCGCCCAGAGAGTTCCAGGAATGGATTGAGGAGCTGGCGGACACTGCATCTTTATTGGAGGCACAGCCGTCAAGATCTGTGGGCGCTCCGAGAACGACCGTTCCATCAGTGATCACTGAGAAATATCTGGCCGACTTGACAAGGCGGCTGAAGAGAGCGAGACACGCGAAGCTGCGCTTTGAAGATGAATGGGCACGGCTGGTCTCTTCCGCGGTTTTCACTCAGGCTATACTCGATGCTGCGGGCACCCAAAAGCTCGAGGCAACGGCCGGCTCTACTTGGAGGCGGGACAACTTCTGGTCCCGACTCGGCCGAAGAACACTCAGCCCTCGCATGCGTTATCACTGGCACACCCACCTCGTCCCTGCCGTCTACTACGCCATGAGTGTCTTTCTTGGGTTGGCGTCGGCTGCTGTTGTTTGGTCTGAATTCACCAAGGCAATCTCCGCCAAAGTCAACATCATCAGCCGCACTGTCGTCCACCACCCCAGCTCCACTTCCAAGATCGGCTTCGCAGGACAATGCATTGCAGCTCTCTGGCTACTTTACATGGTCCTGTCGGCGCTCTACGCCATCACCGAGGTCAAGATCTGGGGAAACCGAGCACTGGTCCGTCGCCAAACTTACGCCGAAAGCGCGTGCTGGTACTCGTGCCAGGTTGCCAAGCTGACGGTCCCGCTGGCCTACAACTTCATCACGTTCTTCGAAGGGGAGATCTACAAGGAGACCGTCTTCTTCTCCTTCCTCGGCAAGCTCGTCAACCTGACGCCCCTCGGCTCGGGCTTCTCCAGCTGGTTCCCCATGCTCATCCTCATCCCGGTCGCGGCCACGCTCTTCGGCCTGTACGGCAAGGCGAAGCGCATCATCGGGCTGGGCGAGTACATGGAGATCGGCGACGAGGACGACGACGAGATCGACAACGCCTTCTCGGGCTGGCGCGAGGGCCGCGCCCTCATCGACCGCGAGGTCCACGGCAACGGCCTCCTCGCCGGCACCACCAGCGCCCTCGGCCTGCGCAACGCCAACGCCAACGCCGCCGCCACGAACCCCTCTTCCTCCTCCTCGCCGCTCGCCGGCTCCTCGCCGCGCACCGCCAGCCCCGCCCAGCGCCCCTCGCCCAACAACGGCAGCAACCGCTCGCCCGTCCGTCCCTCCGCCGGCCACAACCGCACCGCCACCAGCACCGCGGCGTGGCAGCAGCAACGCTCGGTGCCCTCGAGCTCGTCGGCCGCCGCCGCCCTCACTGCTGCTACTTCCTCATCTTCCTCGCGCGGCCGTCCCTCCGCCGGCCGCTCGAACGGCGCCGGCATCTTCTCGAGCGCCGCCGAGGAGGACGCGGCAGAGGCCGAGGGCGGCTGGCTCGGCGACTTCACGCACCGCATCCGCAACACGTTCGAGACGGCCGACTTCACGCCGCCGAAGTGGATGCGGCCCGGGTCGAGCGATGGGAGTAGCAGCAACGGTGGTGGGAATGCGGGCGGTGGTGGTGGTGATGGGGATGGTCCGTTGGGCCCGCTGGAGAGGCTGTTTGGGGGGAATAGGAATGGTGGGGTGAGGTTGAGGTAGTAGTAGTTGGTTGGTCTCTTGGGTAGGTGGGTAAGGTAATGCATGAGCGTGGCGTTGGCCGTATGGCTCCTCTTCTTTTTCTTGTCCTTTTGGCCTGTGGGGTTTCTAATACTTTTCTTGTTCTTTGTATATTATCTCTGTTGGTTGTTGTTGTCGTTGTTGCGAGCATGGCTGCGGCGACGGCTCGGGATTCTTGTAGAACTATGGCGCGTTGTCGGATAGGATAGACTGGTTTTTTTTCCCCCTCTTTAAGCCCTCGAGGACTATTAGTAGCATGCAGCAAACCCCGCATAACGGGAGTAACTCAAAGCCTCCAGCCTCCCCTCTTCACGTTATTTCCCCAGATGCTGCAATAGCAAAGCGCCCGCTTACACATGGACCTCCCTACGGGTTGAGATGGCTCAAGCGCCGATTGACCTTCAATCGAAAGCAGTATCTGCTTTACACCTATATAAGCTATAGATATAGAGGCGTTGAAGCCTCATACCTGCGTTTTTAGAAAGTGCCGTCATACTTCCCCGGTTGACATGCGGAGTCTTTCCCGTCTTGGAAAACTCGTGATGTACGGGCACGGTGTTGAGCGGGGTGTGCTCTTTCTCAACCAAACCAATACACCCTGCACAGTGGATGGCGAAAGAATTTGGCCCTCTCGAACTTGTTCCGCCGAAGACATTATATCTAACTTACGTAGACAGTGGAATCCAATATCCGGACGCATTTGTTCACATTTAATACTCACATTCACGTCCAGATATTGGATTCCGCTGCCTACGTAAGTTGGATATAATATCTTCAGCGTGTCACCCACTGTGCCTGCATGATCCTGGTCAAAAAAAAAAAAAAAGAAGAAGGGGGGGGGGGGGGGGGGGGGGGGGGGTGGCGGGGGGGGGGGGGGGGGGGGGGGGGGGGGGGGTCGCCTTGGGGGACCCGCGGATGATGAGGAGGCTGAATGCGGGGGTGTTGAGGGTGTGGGCGACGATATTCAGGGGCGCGCAGACGTGGGCGTT